>JARQOD010000501.1:99365-147493 GCA_033576555.1 Oophaga sylvatica
TTGGGACTCCAGCAAAGCACAGTGAAGAGCCATTATCCAAAAATGGAGAAAACATGGAACAGTGGTGAACATTTCCAGGAGTTGCCAGCCGACCAAAATTACCTAAACGACTCATCCAAGAGGTCACAAAAGACCCACAACAACATCCAAAGAACTGCAGGCCTCACTTGCCTCAGTTATGGTCAGTGTTCATGACTCCACCTTAAGAAAGAGACTGGGTAGAAATGGCCTGCATGGCAGAGTTCCAAGACGAAAACCACTGCTGAGCAATAAGAACATAAGGGCTCGTCTCAGCTTTGCCAGAAAACATCTTGATGATCCACAAGATTATTGGGAGAATACTGGACTGATGAGACAAAAGTTGAACTTTTTGGAAGGTGCATGTCCCATTACATCTGGTGTAGAAATAACACAGCATTTCAGAAAATGAACATCATACCAACAGTAAAATATGGTGGTGGTAGTGTGAAGGTCTGTGGCAGTTTTGCTGATTCAGGATCTGTAAGACTTGCTGTGGTAAATGGAACCATGAATTCTGCTGTCTACCAAAATATTCTGAAGGAGAATGTCTGACCATCTGTTCGTGAGCTCAAGCTGAAGCGCCCTTGGGTTATGCAGCAGGACAATGATCCAAAACACACCAGCAAGTCCACCTCTGAATGGCTTAAGAAAAACAAATTAAGACTTTGGAGTGGCCTAGTCAATGTCCTGACCTTAATCCCATTGAGATGTTGTAATGACCTTAAATAGGCGATTCATGCTCTTAAGCCTCCAATGTGGCTGAATTACTACAATTCTACAAAGATGAGCGGCAAAATTCCTCCAGAGCGTTGTACAAGACTCATTGCCGGTTATCACAGGCGCTGGCTTGTTGTTGTTGGCGGCCCAACCAGTTATTAGGTTTAGGGAGCAATCACTTTCTCACACAGGACCCTGGAGGTTTGGATTTCTTTTTCTCTTAATAATAAAGACCTTCATTTATAAACTGCATTTTGTGATTACTCGTGTTATCTTTGTCTAATATTTACATTTGTTTGGTGATCTGAAAAATTTAACCCCTTAATGACCAAGCTTTTTTTTTTATTATTCTGACCAGTGTCACTTTAAGTGGTTATAACCCTGGAATAATTCAATGGATCCCACTGATTCTGAGATTTTTTTTTATTACATATTGTACTTCATAATAGCGGTAACATTTCTTCTATATGACTTGTGTTTATTTGTCAAAATATTGGAAAATTGACGAAAAAATTATAAAATGTTGCAATTCTCAAACTTTTAATTCTTATGCCCTTAAATCAGAGAGTCATATCACACAAAATAGTTAATGTAAAACATTTCCTTTATGTCTATTTTACATCAGTACAATTTTTAAAACATAATTTTTTTTTAGGAAGTTAGAAGGGTTAACATTTTACCAGCGATGTCTCAATTTTACAACAAGATTTACAAAACCATTTTTTTAAGGAATACATCACATTTGAAGTGACTTTTGTGGCCTATATGACAGAAAATAGCCAAAAGTGACACCATCTAAAAATTCCCCCGTAAAGGTGCTTAAAACACAATCAAAAAGTTTATGAACCCTTCCAGTGCTTCACAGGAGCTGAAGCAATGTGGAAGGAAAAAATGAACATTTTACTTTTTCTCACAAAAATTTTACTTTAGCTCCAAATTTGTTATTTTCACGAGGGAAACAGAAGAAAATGGACTCTAAAATTTGCTGTGCAATTTCTCCTGAGTACTCCGATACCACTTATGTGGGGGAAAACCACTGTCTGGGGGCACAGCAGGGCTCGGAAAGGAAGCAGCAGAGCTAGACTTTCTGAGTACAAAAACGTCTGGAACTGAGTATAACAATATAACAAAACCGTATATAATACCCCAGAATATTAGGACTGTGTATAAGACCCCAGATTAATGGGACCGTATGTAAGACCCCAGAATAACGAGTCTGTATATAACACCCCAGAATATTAGTACCGTATATAACACCCCAGAATATTAGGACCGTATATAACACCCCAGAATATAGGACCGTATATAACACCCCAGAATATTAGGACCGTATATAACACCCCAGAATATTAGGACCGTATATAACACCCCAGAATATTAGGACCGTATATAACACCCCAGAATATTAGGACCGTATATAACACCCCAGAATATTAGGACCGTATATGACACCCCAGAATATTAGGACCGTATATATGAATGGTACATGGGAGGATCACGGAGTACATACTTCAGAATGTTACATGGGCGGAACATGATGTATACACGCTGCAGAATATTAGATCAGAGGAACATGGAGTATACATGCTCCAGAATGTTACACGGGATGAACACAGAGTATACATGCTCCAGAATGTTACACGGGATGAACACAGAGTATACATGCTCCAGAATGTTACACGGGATGAACACAGGTATACATGCTCCAGAATGTTACATGGGAGGAACACGGAGTATACATTCTCCAGAATGTTACATGGGAGGAACACGGAGTATACATGCTCCAGAATGTTACATTGGAGGAACACGGAGTATGCATGCTCCAGAATGTTACATTGGAGGAACACGGAGTATACATGCTCCAGAATGTTAATTGGAGGAACACGGAGTATACATTCTCCAGAATGTTACATGGAGGAACACGAGTATACATGCTCCAGAATGTTACATGGGAGGAACACGGATATACATGCTCCAGAATGTTACATGGGAGGAACACGGAGTATACATTCTCCAGAATGTTACATGGGAGGAACACGGAGTATACATTCTCCAGAATGTTACATGGGAGGAACACGGAGTATACATTCTCCAGAATGTTACATGGGAGGAACACGGAGTATACATTCTCCAGAATGTTACATGGGAGGAACACGGAGTATACATTCTCCAGAATGTTACATGGGAGGAACACGGAGTATACATTCTCCAGAATGTTACATGGGAGGAACACGGAGTATACATTGCTCCAGAATGTTACATGGGAGGAACACGGAGTATACATGCTCCAGAATGTTACATGGGAGGAACACGGAGTATACATGCTCCAGAATGTTACAGGAGGAACAGAGTATACATGCTCAGAATGTTACACGGGAGGTACACGGAGTATACATGCTCCAGAATGTTACATGGGAGGAACACGGAGTATACATGCTCAGAATGTTACATTGGAGGAACGGAGTATACATGCTCCAGAATGTTACATGGGAGGAACACGGAGTATACAGCTCCAGAATGTTACATGGGAGGAACACGGAGTATACATGCTCCAGAATGTTACACGGAGGAACAAGAGTATACATGCTCCAGAATGTTACAGGGAGGACACGGAGTATACATGCTCCAGAATGTTACATGGGAGGAACACGGAGTATACATGCTCTAGAATGTTACATGGGAGGAACACGGAGTATACATGCTCCAGAATGTTACATGGGAGGAACACGGAGTATACATGCTCCAGAATGTTACATGGGAGGAACACAGAGTATACATGCTCCAGAATGTTACAAGGGATGAACACGGAGTATACATGCTCCAGAATGTTACACGGGAGGAACACGGAGTATACATGCTTCAGAATGCTACATGGTAGGAACACGGAGTATACATGCTCCAGAATGTTACATGGGAGGAACACGGAGTATACATGCTCCAGAATGTTACACAGGATGAACACAGAGTATAAATGAGTCGCTCGCCAGGGCCGTGGGGTACCCGGGACCGAGCCCGTCGATTGCTATGGGGAATGTCACGGTAGCTGCAGCTCGGTCCATGGCCCTAGGACTCACTAAAAGGGGGGTGTATTTACAGGGGATAATGTCAAGTGAATCGTGACGCCACCTGTGGTGTTTGGTGAGGCTCACCAGCGCTGCAGCAGTCCACTGAGGCCGATGTTGTGGCAGCTAGATGGAATCGCTCCGCATAGGTGGAGCTGGCCTTCAGGGCAGCGTATGGGGTAGGGATGCAGGATGGAGGAGATCCAGCAGGATAGGAACAAGAAAGGGAACACACACAAGTCACTTCAGTACCTTTACTGGAGTTAGTGCAGGAACATCCCGGGGCACTGTAGGGTGAAGGGTGCACATCCAGATTCTCCCCAGTGAGCAGGTATAGGGCCTCCTGTTTCTCGCATCTCTGTAATAAGTTTCCGACCTGCCTGTAGCTAGGCCTGAGTTTGTCTCTATCCTGCACCCGGCTGACCTTGTGGTAGGACCTTCTCTTGGAGTACACTTTCCCTGCTTGCTTTTCCCTGCTTGCTGGAACTCCGTGTCCCCTGGCTCTGTTACGTATCAGCTCTGTGGTGCTCCTGAGACCTGTAGTCCTCAGAATTCCGGTTGTCTCCTACTGGGTCATGGAGATCCCTGTAGGCTCGGACCCGGCGTCCGGTATGTACTTGCTGGGGTGAGTGGGTAAGGCTCTTCTGCCCCTTTACTACTCTCTCCTCTTGCCTTCGGCCTGCTCTGGCCCTCACTAGGCTATACACACTGGCAGTTGGTGGGCTACCTCTTCTGCCGCTCTCTAGAGCGTCGGCAAGCTCCTAGCTCTCTAGTCTGATCTGCTAGACTCCCGAGCTAGACTCCAAACTAAAACTAAAACTGACTCTCTTCCTGCCTTCACCCTTTTTTATATTCCTATCAGTTCTCCCCCTGGTGGTCTGAGGTAGGGTGAAGGTGTGTGTATGTAGTGAGACCTCTAGTGGACGAATCCATCATGCACCCTTCTAGGATATGTGGAACCGAGCACAGCTGGGCTCCACATTCCCCCCTAGTAGAGCCCAGCACTCCCGGGCTGAAGTACTTTTTTTTGTACAAAACATAACATTAAACAATTACAATCTACAATCTTCCCTTTATGGGAGGTGAGAACTCTTGAACGTTGCATAAAAGATAAATAACTATATACATGGCAAAAGCAGTTAGTGTAATGTAAGTAGTACAGTTCATATAGTGTCTTGTGCTTGGGTGCGATGAAAACACAGGAGTCACAGGTTTGATATAGAAGGTCTTGTATTACTTCATACAAGTGGCAATAATAGTCACACAGTTTGCAGATACAAAAGCAGGAGACACAGCAGGCCAGAGTAACTTAAGCTCAGCAATCACTCTCCACAACAGGTTCAGGATCTCTTCTCTGTTACCGTAAGTCCATGCAAACGTGGATTTATCAAATAGCAAGGTTCCAAAGTCCACGAGTGTTCCAAAGTTCCACAATAGGAAATAACTGGAGTACAAGTCCAAGGCTTCCAGGAGTCAGGTCACAGGTTCACTGCAGGCTTGATTCTGAAGCACTGATTGCTCAGCTGTGGCTGCTTAAGAAGCAAGAGGAGAGAATCAGGGCGGGAACATGCAAGCTGGAAACTCCATATTGACTGAGGGCAAGATAGCTGCAGCAAGACAGAAAGTAAAATGGCTGACGAAAAAACTGAGTTTCAGGAACATGTACACAGAACCTTACATTACTCCCCCCTTAGGGACAACCTCCGGATGACCTCAGACCAGGCTTGTGTGGGTACCTCTGATGAAACTGACGGAGCAAGCGAGGAGCATTAACGTTATTGACTGGTTCCCATGAGTTGTCCTCCACTGGGTAGCCCTGCCATTTAATCAGATATTGTAACTGATTTCTATACAACCTGGAATCTAAAATCCTTTCCACCACAAATTCTTCCTGACCATCGACTAGCACTGGGTCAGGGCAAGGAGAAGAACGTCCAGGAAACGTATTGGGTGTCGCAGCCTTTAGTAGGGATACATGAAAGACAGGTGGATTCTCATAGTTCTGGGCAGTTGAAGACGACAAGCAACGGCACTTATAATTTTACTGATTTTATAGGGTCCAACGTACTTATGTCCCAACTTAGACGATGGAATCCTTAACTTAAGATTTCTGGTTGACAGCCAGACCAGGTCTCCTACCTTGAAAGCTGGTGCAGGTTTACGAAATTTATCTGCTGCTTTCTTGTACCTTTCCTGAGCCGATTCCAGATTCTCCTTTAGAAGATCCATATTCTTCTGTAAAGACGTGATTCTTTCAGCCACTGCTGGTAAAGGCGTTTCTATGGGAAATCGTGGTAGAATGTTAGGATGATAACCTAGATTAGAGTAAAAAGGAGACTGCTTAGTGGAGGCACTCTGAGAGTTGTTATAAGAGAACTCAGCTAATGGAAGTAGATCCACCCAATCATCCTGTAGGTGGCAGATAAAGCAGCGGAGATACTGCTCAAGGGTTTGATTGGTTCGTTCGGTCTGTCCATTAGTCTGGGGATGAAAAGCAGAAGAAAGGTTTACTTTAATGTCCAATGCTGCACAGAAATTTTGCCAAAACCTAGAAGTGAATTGCACCCCTCGATCCGAAATAATCTCATCCGGTACTCCATGTAAGCGAAACACATCTTTAATCATCAAATCTGATGTCTGTTTTGCAGTGGGTAAGCCGACACAAGGGATAAAATGAGCTGCCTTTGTTAGACGGTCAACCACCACTAAATGGTGTTCTTCCTTGAGAGGTTGGTAACTCCACAATGAAGTCCATAGAAATGGATCCCACGGGCGGGACGGGGTGGGAAGAGGCTGTAACAGACCAGTTGGTGAGGAGCGAGGTGTTTTGCATCTAGCACAGACTTCACATGAAGTGACATAGTTTAAAACATCCTTCCTGCAAGTGGGCCACCAAAAGAAACGAGAAGAAAATTCCTGTGTCTTTAGAATTCCTCTATGCCCAGCTATCTTGGAATCGTGAATGAGTTGCAATACTCTCAATCTGACTGTTTCAGGAATATACAGGCGTTGTCCCTGAATCCACACACCATTCTTAAAGACAAGACTTACGTCCCTTGGGGGTTGTGCCAAAAAGGAATCCACATGGTATGCTTCCTTGATGTCCTTAAGTAGGTCTTGATTATGAATCACTCCAGGAATCTAGAGTATGGAAGAATAGTCTTAGGAGGAGTAATTGGACGTGTCTCTGCTGAGTAAATCCTAGAGAGTGCATCAGCCTTTCCATTGCGCGATCCTGGTCTATAAGAAATGATAAAATTAAATTGGTTTAAGAAAAGATTCCAGCGAGCCTGGCGAGGAGTCAGGCACTTAGCCGACCTGATAAATTCAAGGTTACGATGGTCTGTCAGGACGACTATTTGCTGTGCAACTCCCTGAAGAAGGTGTCTCCATTCTTTGAAGGCGGCAATAATGGCCAACAACTCTCTATTGCCCACATCGTAGTTCCTCTCAGCCGAAGACAACTGCTGGGAAAAGAAGGCACAGGGATGCAAGACATTCTTCTCACCTGTTCTCTGAGAGAGTATAGCTCCAACGGCACAGTCTGAAGCATCCACCTCTATTATGAAGGCAAGCTCGGGGTTGGGATGTACTAAGATAGGTGCAGTGGTAAATTTATCTTTTAGACGGGAAAATGCTTCCTGGGCTTGGGGAGTCCAGGAGAAACCTAGACTCTTTCCGGGTAAGTTGGGTGATAGGTGACACTACCTCAGAGAAATTCCTAATGAAACGTCTATAGAAATTGGCAAACCCGATGAAGCGCTGTACCTCCTTCACATTTCTAGGACTTGGCCAATCCTTGATGGCTTGGGTTTTGCTTCCATCCATACTAATTCCTTGTGTAGACAGTACATACCCCAGAAATTGAATTTCGGTCCTATGGAATTCACACTTTTCAAGTTTGATGTAAAGATGATTTTGTCTTAGACGTTCCAAGACCATTCTCACATGTCCATGATGTTCCTCTGTGGAGTTAGAAAAAATTAGAATATCATCCAAATAAATCACCACGAATGTATCTAGGAGATCCCTGAAGATGTCATTCACCAAGTGTTGGAAAGTGGCTGGGGCGGTACTCAGACCAAAAGGCATAACTAGATATTGAAAGTGTCCATAGCGTGACTGAATGCAGTCTTCCATTCATCCCCAGGTCTAATACGGACTAAGTTATAGGCCCCACGAAGATCTAGTTTAGAGAAAATTTTGGCATGTCGCACTCTCTCCAATAACTCAGGAATTAAAGGCAATGGATAACGGTTTCTAATAGTAACCTTATTGAGTTCCCTATAGTCTACGCAGGGTCTCAGAGATCCATCTTTCTTCTTTACAAAGAAGATGGGTGCACCTGCAGGAGATGAAGAGGGCGTATGAAGCCCTTGGCTAGATTTTCGTCTATGTAATCCTTTAAAGCCTTTAGCTCGGGCCCCGCGAGGGGGTAGATCTTACCAAAAGGTATCTCTGCTCCAGGCAATAATTCAATTGGACAATCATATGGACGGTGAGGAGGAAGCTGGTCAGCGTTCTTCTTGTCACATAAATCCACATAGTCCTGGTATACAGCTGGTAGTTCAGGGACTGACATGGTTCCTTTAGGAACAGAGCAAGCTGAAACTTCTGGACTCATCTGTTCTCTGGAAAGTGTAATTCCTTGGTCTCCCAGTTAATGGTAGGGTTCTGAGCCTGCAGCCATGGTAGCCCTAGAATAATGGGAAAGTGGGGAGAAGAGATAAGCATAAAAGACATTTTCTCCTGATGATCTTTACCCATAAGGACCCTCAAAGGCTCTGTTTCCTGATCCACTGGTCCAGAGGTCAGCAGGGAGCCATCCACAGTTTCCATCTGTACTGGAGTAGCCTTCTTCACTGAACGTATCCCCTGTTTCAGAGCAAAGGAGACATCCATAAAATTTCCACTTGCCCCTGAGTCGATCATAGCAGAGCTAGACACCCAAGCTGAGTCAACCCAGAGTTTGATGGAAAGAAAGCAATGAGAATTGTTTTTCTTACAACTCAGCTGGGACACCGCTGAGGAAACTTGAAAAATTGCAGCGTTTACACAGTCAACGTCCTCAGAGGTAACGGAGTTTAAGTCTGAGAAATCAAGATCTGTTGCTGCAGATCTCTCTGGAGCCTGAGGCTCGGACCTGACAGATCCCTCTCGCAACACTCACAGTGAATGAGTGCTGCAGTAGTCTTACGAGAACGGCTGGGGCAGTTTATAATGAAGTGCCCTGACTTACCACAATAGAAACATAGATTCTCCTTAAAACGATGTTCCTTGCGTGCATCACTAACCCGTCGTTGTAAAGAGTCTACCTGCATGGGTTCAGGTTCAGGTTCCCGTGTAATCCTACTCAAAGGTTCCTTAGCTGGAGAGGAAGGTAGGAAAAGGTTAGTGCGATTGCTTTCGAACCATCTCTCTTGCCTGCGTTCAGTCAGACGAGTATCAATACGGATGCAGTAGTTAATAAAGTCACCTAACGCAGTGGGAGGGTCGGCACGAGCAAGTTCATCCTTAATCAGTGGAGATAACCCTTTTCGAAAAATAGATTTTTTGGCGGAACTGTCCCAGGTGGTATCAAGGGCCCATCTCCTGAAATCCAAGGCATATTCAGCTACCGAGTGCTTACCTTGGCGCAAAGCTAACATGGCTGCTTCAGCTGTTGCACCTCGATTGGGGTCATCAAACACCTGCCCCATGGCTGAAATGAAAGCATCAAGATGATCCAAACATTCATCCTCAGTCTCAATCAGAGGGTTTGCCCACATCAAATCCTTGTTGGTAAGCAACATAATTATAGTAAGCACCTTAGATCGTTCAGTGGGAAATTATGAAGCATGTGCAGAAAAAAAAAGATTGCATTGATTAATAAATCCCCTGAATTTCTCACGTTCACCGCCAAAACGAAAGGGGGCAACTTGGGAATCCCAGAACTCGGGGCTACGGCAGGAGCCTGGACTCGCCCCTCTAGAACCTCAATCCTGGCTCGCAAATCCTGGGCAGTCTGTCCAAACACTTGCAAATTGTGATTAGTGAGGTCCTGTAGGTTTGTAAAACGGGTCTTTATATTCTGCAAATCTGCAAGGATATTATCAGTCACTCTGCAAAGTTCCTTTATGCGGGCCTCCATTTTCCAGATCTTTTAAGACAGGAGTACTGGAAGGAGAGGAGAAAAAAAAAAAACAATAGTGTTTACCTGTGGTAACACTGCAGAGAGAAAAAAAAAATTAAGGGAACTGCTCACCTGGAATGGTTGTGAGAAGTCACAACCACTATCATCACAGAAAGTTCAACCGGACATCTGATATCCACAGTTATAGCAGACACAAAAGAGAAAAGAAAAAAAAAAAAACAATAGTGTTTACCTGTGGTAACACTGCAAAAAAAAAACTTAAGGGAATTGCTCACCTGGAATGGTTGTGAGAAGTCACAACCACTGTCATCACAGAAAGTACAACCGGACGTCTGATATCCACAGTACAGCAGACACAGCCTTCCAGACCCAGCAGACACTAACGTTTTGGCTTCAGAATCTTGTAATGTAAGTAGTACAGTTCATATAGTGTCTTGTGCTTGGGTGCGATGAAAATACATGAGACACAGGTTTGATATAGAAGGTCTTGTATTACTTCATACAAGTGGCAATAATAGTCACACAGTTTGCAGATACAAAAGCAGGAGACACAGCAGGCCAGAGTAACTTAAGCTCAGCAATCACTCTCCACAACAGGTTCAGGATCTCTTCTCTGTTACCGTAAGTCCATGCAAACGTGGATTTATCAAATAGCAAGGTTCCAAAGTCCACGAGTGTTCCAAAGTTCCACAATAGGAAATAACTGGAGTACAAGTCCAAGGCTTCCAGGAGTCAGGTCACAGGTTCACTGCAGGCTTGATTCTGAAGCACTGATTGCTCAGCTGTGGCTGCTTAAGAAGCAAGAGGAGAGAATCAGGGCGGGAACATGCAAGCTGGAAACTCCATATTGACTGAGGGCAAGATAGCTGCAGCAAGACAGAAAGTAAAATGGCTGACGAAAAAACTGAGTTTCAGGAACATGTACACAGAACCTTACAGTTAGAAAATGAGCAACAAAAAAGTCTGAGTATCTTTTGGAAAGGTTACTCAAAGGTTAATAGAAAGTAATTGAGCAGTGTCCATTTCACTTGAATTGTCATTAGGAGAAAAAGACACAATTAGTAAGCAACTTAGTCAAGGCATAATAGAAATAACAATATGCAGTACCCCAATGGTAACTATTTACATCTGTTAGAAAGTCAACTAATCTGTATACCTAGCAGGCGGTTGACCTCTGGTGCTACGTATTGATCTGCGTGGTGCGGGGGTCTGTGAAGTATCAGTTACCCTGTCTGTTTTATGTACTAGTGAGTTGTAAAATTGCCTTAGGGCCTGTGCACACATTGCGGATTTGCCTGCGGATTTTTCCGCGCCGAAACCGCACCTCTTGGCAGAAACCGCAGGCGCGGTTTTGACGCGGTTTTGGCGCGGTTTTGATGCGTTTTTTGGTGCGGTTTTGATGCGTTTTTTCTCATGCGGTTTTGTATGCGGTTTTTACAGCTAAATAAAGATATGTTGTTTAACAAAAAAAAAAAAAAGATTTGTGATGTCATTTCTTGCCCAACCTCCTCTTTTACATTTGTCCAACCCACACTCCATTACACACACACAGATAGAGATAGGCCGGCGTCGCACTTGCGAGTGTGATGCGAGTAAGTCGCACGACTTTCTCGCATCAACACCCGGCAAGGCTGCCCGCTCTCGGACCCGAGTGTGCGGCTACATGTATTTCTATGCAGCCGCACATTCGGGTCCGAGAGTGGGCGGCCGTGCCGGGTGTTGATGCGAGAAAGTCGTGCGACTTACTCGCATCGCACTCGCAAGTGTGACGCCGGCCATAGATAGATAATAGATACCAGTAGATAGATAGATAGATAGACAGATAGATAGATAAAATGGTACATAAATAGTTAAAGACACACACGCGTATACATACACAAAATAACGCAATAGTTAATAAAAAAAAAAAATATAGGAAAAAAAATGGCTCCCGCGCAATTTTCTGCGCCAGAGGGGGAAAGCAGACAGCCGGGGCCAATATTTCTAGCCTGGAAGGGGTTAATACCCATGGATCTTCCCAGGCTATGAATATCAGCCCGCAGCTAGCCTTCACTGGCTATTAAAATAGGGGGACCCCCCCAAAAAAAATGACGTGGGGTCCCCCTATAATTTATAGCCAGACAGGCTAGGCAGACAGCTGCGGGCTGATATTCATAGCCTAGGAAGGGGCCATGGATATTGGCGCCCCCCTGGCTAAAAATACCAGCACCCAGCCGCCCCAGAGTTGGCGCATCTGTACGATGCGCCAATTCCGGCACTTAGCCCCTCTCTTCCCACTCCCCTGTAGCGGTGGGATATGGGGTAATAAGGGGTTAATATCACCTTGCTATTGTAAGGTGATATTAAGCCCGGTTAATAATAGAGAGGCGTCAATAAGACGCCTATCCATTATTAATCTTATATTAATAAAGGGTTAAAAAAAAAAAAACACACGCATAAGAATAAATTATTTTAATGAAATAAAACACAACACGGTTTTCATATCTTTATTACACACTCAGATCCAAGCGACGCCCTCGATCTCCTGTAAAAAAAACGTAAAAAAATAAAACAACCGTATACTCCCTGTCCGACGCAGTCAATTAATAACGAGTGTCCCACGACGGTCTCCCCTATAGAACAGTGACATCAGATGATGTCACCGTTCTATAGGGCCTCCCAGTGTTGCACTGACAGGAGACAATGGCTCCTGCAGTGCATCACTGAGTCCATTCTCTCACTTTATGGCAATGCTGCGTGGGAATTTTCTCACCCAGCATTGCCGTGAGAGAATGAACTGTAGTGACGTCATTCTCTCCCGGCGGCAGAGCGATACACAGATGGATGGCGTCGGGGAAGAGGTGAGTATGTGCTCAATGTTATGTGTTGTATGTTACTGTATGTTATATGTTCTGTATGTCATTATATGTTCTGTATGTCATGTAATTTTTTTTTTTTTTTTTACATTCACAGTGCACATTAGCGGGATGATGGGACTACTACTGTCCCATCATTGGCTAATGTGTCAGTCACTGTCACTGTAGCAGGCATAGCCGGATGGGACTTGTAGTCCCATCCGACGATGCCTGCATACACGGAGACACGCACACAGCCCCGCACACCGCCGCACATACACAGCCCCGCACACCGATCGCGCACACCGATCACGCAGACACCGGCACACAATCACCGCCCACACACATAGCGCCGCACACTATACACGCCCACGCACCGCCCACACACATAGCGCCGCACACTATTCACGCCCACGCACCGCCACACACACTTCCCTCCTCCCGAACTGCAGCGGTTTCAGCCGCAGCAAACCCGCAGATCTTTTTTAGATCTGCGGTTTTGCTGCGGAAGTGCCCGACTCAATGCAAGTCAATGAGCGCCGAACCGCTGCGGTTCCGCACAAAGAATTGACATGCTGCGGAAAATAAAACGCGGCTAAACCGCGCGTTTTTTTCCGCAGCATGTGCACAGCAGACCTGCGGTTCCCATAGGGATTCATTGGCTGTGCATTGTGCTGCGGGTTGGATGCGTTTCCGCTGCGTTCAAAACCGCAGCGGAAACGCATCTAAAACCGCAAAGTGTGAACGGGGCCTTAACCTCCCTATGGGACTGGCAAGTGTACCAATGGCTGGGCGGTCTTGCTCGTTTTCTTCTTGGGATTCTTCTTGGGATTCTTTTTCTTGGGATTCTTTTTCTTGGGATTCTCCTTCAACAGGTTCTACTGCGGCAACCGGCTCTTCTGCAGCACTTGCAGGTTCAACTCGCTGTAGAGGTTCCTCTGGCTGTTGGAAGAATTGGAGTACTGGAATGATGACTGCTTCTCCGATTCGAGGCCAATCTGCTGGAAAATCTCCTAATTCAGTATGTATGACTGCTTCTTCAGGTTCCTCCGAGGTGATGAAAGGCACTACTTCTTGGAGCTTTAGCAGATCTGGACACAACTTCAGGTGATCCCTGGATACAGCTGTAGTCGTTCTCCCTCCATCTTTACTGATCAAACACGTTTTCTGTTATCAAACCTGGAATTCAACACAGTGTAGGGCTCTCTTTCCCATTGATCGTCGAGTTTGTGCATCCTTCTCTTCCTTTTCAGCACGACTTCACCAGGTGTGAAGGGTTCTGCGGGCGCACTTTTGTTGTAGTGATTCTCTTGCTTATCCCTCACTCGAGTGAGACTATCTTCAACGCAGGCCTGTACTTTTCTGTACTGCTCCTCTCTGGTCGTGTCCCAGTCCTCAGTGGTCACATCTGCTTCGGGCTCTACAACACCAAGCTCCAGATCCATGGGCAGCTTTCCTGGTCTTGCCTGCATGAGATAGGCTGGGGTGCAATTGGTGGAACTCACAGGTATGTGATTGTACAGATCTGCCAGGTCAGGTAGTAGGTCTGGCCACTGATTTCTCTCCTCAAGTGGTGAGGTCTTCAGCAAGTCGATGACAATGTAGTTTATCTTTTCACAGAGACCATTGTTTTGTGGGTGATACAGTGTGGTCCTTATCTTTTTATATCCGTACAGATGGCAGAACTCTTTGAACAATTCGGCTTTGAATGCTGGGCCTTGGTCAGTTAGCACCTGCTCAAGGTATCCATGGGGTCTGCAGAAATACGCTTGGAATGTCTTTGCGGCTGTCTCTGCCGTCAGATCTTTGACAGGGGCGACCACCAGGAACCTGGAGTAGTGATCCACCATGGTCAGGGCAAGGAGTATCCTGACCGGCTGGGTGACAACTTGACATGGTCCAGGGCCACGATCTCCAGGGGTCGAGTCGTCTTGATGGGTTGGAGGGGTGCCTTCTGACTGCTGTAGTCTTTTCTTCTAAGGCCACAGGGTCCACAGTCTTAGCACCATCTCTCAATGGAGCTGCGCATTCCCACTCAGTAGAAACGATGCTTCAACAGGGTCTCTAGCTTCTTCCAGCCAAAGTGCGCCGCCTGATCGTGGTAGGCTTCCAACACCATCTGGATATCCGTTCTGGGGACTACTATCTGCCATACCATCTCATGGGATTTTGGATTGACGTACCTCTGGCACAGCTTCTCACGGTAGATTGTTATGATTCGGTAGCTGGGGGGTGCAGGCAAAAAGGCAATACACCAGAGCAGTTGGAATCTATGAGATTGCAGTACCCTGACTAACCACCACAACTAGAGGCAGCCGTGGAGCGTTCCTACGTTGGTCCTAGATGCCTCGTCACAGCCTGAGAAACTAACTACACCTAAAGATAGAAATAGGAAAGCTATCTGCCCCGGAGCAGAACCCCAAAGATAATAGCAAGCCCCCAAACATGTAATGGCGGTTAGACAAGATGAAATACTGACACAGACAGAAAATAGTATGAGCAAACGTTGGGGCCCAAACTAAGTAAATAGAAAAGGATAGGAAGGGTACTTACTGCAATCCCAAAAAAAACCCTGAAAGCACCAACTCTACTAATTTCAAAAACACCTGAGATCACACGACCTCTACCACCTAAATTAGTTCTCTGATGTAACAAAATCAAAACAGCAGCCACTGAAAAAACTGGAAAAAGCAAAAGTACAAACATCAGTGGCTGAACTAAACTGAGAGGGCAAAAGCCCCTGAGGGGACCCAGAAGGCCCCCACAGAAGTGCAGGACAAAATGCAAAAATTAAGCACAGAAACAAAAAGAAGAAAATGTCTTATCTGTTAGCAGGAGATGCAGACACGACACAGCAGGCTACAAGGGAAACAGGAATAAAGGATTGAGACCCGAACAATTGATCACCGGCAACCCTGATGGGAAGGTGACTCCCTTATATAAGACCAGTCAGTAACACCTGATTCCCAGTCCTCACAATCTTCACTTAACAGACCAGTACTGCTTGTAACCACCAGATGGAGCCTCTGCTCAGAACTCATCTCAAGCCCATTCACAACAGTACCCCCCCTTGAGGAGGGGTCACCGAACCCTCATTTGAGCAACCAGGTCGGTCAGGATGAGTTCTATGATACGCACGGATGAGTCTGTTTGACACCGCACCACAATTGTGGGTTACCAGGGCTATGGGGTACTCGGCACCGAGCCTGTAGATTTCTATAGGGAATGTCACTGGTAGCGTGGCTCGGTCCGTGGCCCTGGCGGTCAGGCGTTAGAGGGTTTATTTACAGGGGATTTGGTAGATAACAGTTCGTGACGCCACCTGTAGTTTTCTAGTCACTAAAGACCAGCGCTGCTGAATAGAACTCTGAGGGGATGTTATAGCAGCTAGGTGTTGGGTCCCCCACAGGTGGGACTGTCCCTCTGAGTCTATAGTTATAATGATGTAGGGTGCAGTTAAATGAATCAGTCTCACACCATCCAGCGTCTTTCCATACCTTTTACTTGTCAGATGTTTAGGCAGGTCCCGGGGAGCTGGTCGGGGTGGAGAATGTGCTTCGAGGTAACCGCTGAGCAGGTTAGAGGCCTCCTTAACTTCCAATATGTAGGTGAGTCCAACTTGCATGAAGCGTAGTTAACTCCGAATACTCCAGCTAACTCTATAGCTGTACTGCCCGGCCAGCATTGTGGTGGAGCCTTCCAGTGGTGAGACCCAAGTCTATATTTGCTGATCAGGCTAGACTGTTCTCCCTGACTCCGGTTACGTACCGACACTAAGGGCTTACTCCTGCGACCTGTAGTCCAGCGAGTCTCTGGTTTTCTCGTTACTATGCCTGAAACAGTAGCAACACTTCGGTCCCCAGTGACCGGCTAATAGTGCAGATAATCCAATATCTAAGGCACTTCTCTATTTCTTTCCACTGCGCCCTTCGCCCTGCTCGCGCTCTTAACATAAGCACTCCACTTTCTTGGCGGTAAAGCCAATTCTTCTTGCTTCTTTCTTAGAGCTCGCTGACAGATTCTCAGTATTCTCCTAGTTCAGGAACACATCGACTGAACTTCACTGTCCTTGGGACAGGCGACTGAAGTTTCTGTTGCTAACTCTTCTTTCTCATCAGGTGAGCTACCCTGCTTCACTGACTGACTGATCTCCACTGATCTGAGCTCTTCTCAGACAGGAAACAGACTGCAAAAACAGACTGCACAAACAGACAGAGCTCTGCTGCCTGTCACTTATATACCCTATGGGTGTGTCCAAGTGTGTGATGGAGTGAATGGATATCAAGCATTAAACTGTTACCTCTCCGCACATCCTCCAGGATTTTATGTGTGCCTTACATACCAGGGCTACACATCCCCCCTTGGTAAAACACAGCACTCCCGGGCTGTAAAATAGAAAAAGAAAGACATTTTTGTTTTGCATTAACAATAAACATTACAACTCTTCCCATCCGGGAGGTACGAATTTCTTGAACGTTACAATATGTACAGTAAGAGAATACAAAAGTATCAAAACATCAAGACACTTCAATAAATACACAGTATTCTTGTGAAGGACCCGCACCAAACCTTCCACGTGGGTCCTGGGTGGGCTGCAGGACATCCGACTGCAGACCTCGCTCAGTGCCACACCATACGGGTTTTATGTTCAGAGGTAGTTGTGTACTAGTGGCTTCGTGTAAAACCAATATAATGCACCGAAGCGCAACTATGTACAAAGATAAGTTCTGGGCTGGCACAGTCCTCAGCCTCTCAGTCCATGGCATGGTTAAGGACACATATATATTTTCACTTCAATATTTACATTATATATCTATATATATACTTGTTTTAACTTTAATTTCACTTTACCCAACCAGGGTATTTGATGCAAAACTATGCACTCAACTTTTTCAAATTTTTATTCTGGTACCCAGCCGGGTATTCTACTCATTATAGAAAACATAGATACATCTCATCATCATACATTTGGCAATAAAGTGCAAATCTGGCAAAAATTC
The DNA here is from genome assembly GCA_033576555.1 of Oophaga sylvatica. Lineage (NCBI taxonomy): Eukaryota > Metazoa > Chordata > Amphibia > Anura > Dendrobatidae > Oophaga > Oophaga sylvatica. The sequence goes on from JARQOD010000501.1 coordinate 117,133, forward strand.
TCAAACTTTCTACAACGTTACATGCGGTAGACCCTGTCTGGATCCTACCGGTCTTTACTTTTTAATTACTTCAACTACATTTTCCACCCCGGGGGCTGGAACAATGCGATGCTCCTTAGAGCACATGACAAACAGGTCGTGACCTGCTATCAGGGTTTGGGTCGCCACAGTCCTTGTGCGAACCGCTAGGGGCACTCCGGGTGCTTCCTCCTTGTGAGACGCCGATTGCGTCGCTGTTTGCGTAGCAGGGGGCGATGCTGGAGTACAATGCTGGTGTGATGCAGAGCAGGAAGCAGGTGTGCACAATGGCTCAGTTGGGGACGCACTAACCTGCTGCTGTCGCTGCTCCATCACAGACGGCTGGGTTTCCTCCGGTGTCCCTACCGGGGGACTGTAATCTGCTGCGGCCTCCTTGCCTGGCTGGCACTCCGGAACGGGCAGGACCTCCTCAGCCTCCTTCGCTTCCACCTCTCCATCGGTGGGATCAGGTACAGCACTTTTGGGGGCGGCCTCCGGTTTTCCTTCAGCTTTCTTCAGCAGGGATCTTGGGAAATCAGGAGACGGCATTATGCTTGTGGGAGAGAGCACTGCATCCCACAGCAGCCGCTGTATCTGGGCACGCCAGTGTCTCTCTGTCTCCTGCAAGTCTGCATGACGCTGGATTAATCTTCTGAGCACTGCATTCCCCCTCTGCAGCTCCAGCATGGTTTGCTGAAGTTTCTGTATTAGAGATGGCTCTGGTTCAAGCAACAGCTTCTCCGGGGAGCAGGGCCTGTGCTCCACTGCTCCACTGCATAGCTGCTCTTGTCCTTCTGCCACCTCGGTCCAGGTCTCACTGTGGTATCCAACAGGGACATGCTGGTCCTTTCCGTGGAGGCGGGATTTGCGTCTCCTCCTCTTCGCATAGAGGATGAAGAGGAGGCGTATTTCTTTAGCAGTGGGGCTGGATCTCACATTGTAGTAGGCCTTGGAGAGGGCGGCCATAACTTTTCGCGCTTCAGGGGGGTACACGCCCACGAATGCACGCCCACCTTCTTCACCAACGCCTCAGGGCGCCAACTTGGAGGCAAAATGGCGGTATTTTGGCGCCAATAGTGACATACAGCAAACAGTTCAATTTAGGCACACAGGGCTTACGATCTTGTAAGTTTCGGATCCTGTTCGTGACGCCAAGTTTTTGTTTGACACCGCACCACAATTGTGGGTTACCAGGGCTATGGGGTACTCGGCACCGAGCCTGTAGATTTCTATAGGGAATGTCACTGGTAGCGTGGCTCGGTCCGTGGCCCTGGCGGTCAGGCGTTAGAGGGTTTATTTACAGGGGATTTGGTAGATAACAGTTCGTGACGCCACCTGTAGTTTTCTAGTCACTAAAGACCAGCGCTGCTGAATAGAACTCTGAGGGGATGTTATAGCAGCTAGGTGTTGGGTCCCCCACAGGTGGGACTGTCCCTCTGAGTCTATAGTTATAATGATGTAGGGTGCAGATAAATGAATCAGTCTCACACCATCCAGCGTCTTTCCATACCTTTTACTTGTCAGATGTTTAGGCAGGTCCCGGGGAGCTGGTCGGGGTGGAGAATGTGCTTCGAGGTAACAGCTGAGCAGGTTAGAGGCCTCCTTAACTTCCAATATGTAGGTGAGTCCAACTTGCATGAAGCGTAGTTAACTCCGAATACTCCAGCTAACTCTATAGCTGTACTGCCCGGCCAGCATTGTGGTGGAGCCTTCCAGTGGTGAGACCCAAGTCTATATTTGCTGATCAGGCTAGACTGTTCTCCCTGACTCCGGTTACGTACCGACACTAAGGGCTTACTCCTGCGACCTGTAGTCCAGCGAGTCTCTGGTTTTCTCGTTACTATGCCTGAAACAGTAGCAACACTTCGGTCCCCAGTGACCGGCTAATAGTGCAGATAATCCAATATCTAAGGCACTTCTCTATTTCTTTCCACTGTGCCCTTCGCCCTGCTCGCGCTCTTAACATAAGCACTCCACTTTCTTGGCGGTAAAAGCCAATTCTTCTTGCTTCTTTCTTAGAGCTCGCTGACAGATTCTCAGTATTCTCCTAGTTCAGGAACACATCGACTGAACTTCACTGTCCTTGGGACAGGCGACTGAAGTTTCTGTTGCTAACTCTTCTTTCTCATCAGGTGAGCTACCCTGCTTCACTGACTGACTGATCTCCACTGATCTGAGCTCTTCTCAGACAGGAAACATACTGCAAAAACAGACTGCACAAACAGACAGAGCTCTGCTGCCTGTCACTACCTTATATACCCTATGGGTGTGTCCAAGTGTGTGATGGAGTGAATGGATATCAAGCATTAAACTGTTACCTCTCCGCACATCCTCCAGGATTTTATGTGTGCCTTACATACCAGGGCTACACAAGTCTCCCAGCATGGATGTCCGAAGCAAACACCCAAGAATTATCTTCCTGACCATAACCTCTCCACTTAACCAAATACTGGAGTTTCCGTCTAGAAAAACGAGAATCTAATATTTTCTCAACCACATACTCCAGATTGCCCTCAACCAAAACAGGGTCAGGAGGCACAGCAGCAGGAACTACTGGCTCAACAAACCTCTTCAACAAGGACTTGTGGAACACGTTATGGATCTTAAATGTCCCTGGAAGAAGCAAACGAAAAGAAACAGGATTAAGAATCTCCATGATCTTATAAGGTCCAATGAACCTAGGCTTAAATTTAGGAGATGCTACTCTCATAGGAATATTTTTTGAGGACAACCAGACCAAGTCCCCTACTTTAAACCGAGGACCATCAGTCCTATGCCGGTTAGCAAACCGCTGGGCCCTCTCCTGAGAGAGGGACAACCTCTCCACTACCTGGTCCCAAATCTGTTGCATACGCTCCACAACAGAGTCAACACCTGGACAGACAGAAGCCTCCGTCTGTCCCGAAGAAAATCGAGGGTGAAACCCAGAATTACAGAAAAATGGAGACATCAAAGTGGCAGAGCTAGCCCTATTATTAAGAGCAAACTCAGCCAAAGGCAAAAAAGAGACCCAGTCATCCTGATCAGCAGACACAAAGCATCTTAGATAAGTCTCCAATGTCTGGTTTGTTCTCTCAGTTTGACCATTGGTCTGAGGATGAAATGCCGAGGAGAAAGACAATTGAACACCCAGTTTAGAACAAAAAGTCCTCCAAAATCTGGAAACAAACTGACTCCTCTGTCAGACACAATGTTCTCAGGAATGCCGTGTAAACGAACCACGTGCTGAAGGAACAACGGCACCAATTCAGAGGAGGAAGGCAACTTAGGCAATGGCACAAGATGTATCATCTTGGAAAACCTATCACAAATCACCCAGATGGCGGTCATTCTCTGAGAAACAGGAAGGTCGGAAATGAAATCCATAGAGATATGGGTCCATGGTCTCTTGGGCACAGGCAATGGCATCAACAAACCACTAGAGCAAGAGCAAGGCTTGGAGCGAGAGCAAGTCCCGCAGGACTGCACAAATTCCCTGACATCACGAGACAAGGTAGGCCACCAAAAGGACCGACTAACCAAGTCTCTGGTACCAAAAATTCCGGGATGCCCAGCCAACGCGGAACAATGAATCTCAGACATCACACTCTTTTTCCACTGGTCCGGGACAAACAATTTTCCAACAGGGCAGCGCTCGGGCCTATCCTCCTGACACCCCTCCAGAGCAAGTCTCAAATTGGGTGAGATGGCGGAAAGAACTACACCCTCTTTCAAAATAACAGAAGGATCAGATAACTCAGGAGAGTCCGCAAGGAAACTCCTCGAGAGGGCATCCGCCTTAACATTCTTAGTGCCAGGAAGAAAGGAAACCACAAAATTAAAACGTGTGAAAAACAAGGCCCACCTGGCCTGTCTAGGATTGAGTCGCTTGGCAGATTCCAGATAAACCAGATTCTTATGGTCCGTAAGGACCACCACCCGATGTTTGGCTCCCTCCAGCCAATGTCTCCACTCTTCAAAAGCCCACTTCATGGCCAATAACTCCCGATTACCCACGTCATAATTACGTTCAGTAGGAGAAAATTTTCGAGAGAAAAAGGCACAAGGGTTACTTTTAGAGGTCTCTGGATCTTTTTGGGACAAAACGGCACCTGCCCCAATTTCAGAGGCATCAACCTCCACCTGAAATGGCAGAGAAACATCAGGCTGCCGTAGAACAGGAGCAGAAGTGAATCTCTGCTTAAGTTCCTGAAATGCAGAGACTGCCTCAGGAGGCCAATTCACCACATCAGAACCCTTTTTGGTCAAATCAGTTAATGGTTTAACAATAACCGAGAAATTACCAATAAATTTACGATAAAAATTGGCAAAACCCAAAAATCTTTGAAGAGCCTTTAATGAAGTAGGTTGGACCCAATCACAGATGGCCTGAACCTTGACCGGGTCCATTTCAATAATAGATGGGGACAAAATGAATCCCAGAAATGAGATCCTCTGTACGCCAAAAAGACACTTTGATCCCTTCACAAACAGAGCATTCTCTCTCAAAATCTGGAATACAGTTCGAACATGTTTCACATGAGAGTCCCAGTCATTAGAAAAAATCAAGATATCATCCAAATAAACAATCAGAAATTTATCCACAAAATCCCTGAAAATGTCATTCATGAAGGACTGGAAGACAGAAGGAGCATTAGTGAGCCCAAAGGGCATCACAAGGTACTCAAAATGCCCCTCCGGGCTATTGAATGCCGTCTTCCATTCATCCCCGTGCTTAATGCGAATAAGGTTATATGCCCCCCTGAGGTCAAGCTTGGTAAACCAAGTAGCGTTTTTCACCCTGGAAAACAGATCAGAAATCAAGGGTAACGGGTATTGATATTTCACAGTAATATTGTTCAAAAGACGATAATCAATACACGGCCTTAATGAACCATCCTTTTTGGCCACAAAGAAAAAAACGGCACCTAAGGGTGAAGAGGATGGTCTGATATGACCCTTCTCCAATGACTCCTTGATATAAGACCGCATAGCGTCATGTTCAGGTACAGACAAGTTAAAAAGGCGACCTTTAGGGAATTTACTACCAGGCACTAATTCAATAGCGCAGTCATAGCTCCTATGGGGAGGCAAGGATGCAGATTTACTTTCGCTAAACACATCAGAAAAATCAATCAAAAAGTCAGGAACATCCTGAGCCTGGGGGGAGGCAGAAAAAACAGGAGTGTTGGTATTAACACATTGGCAGCCCCAACTGGTTACAGACACAGATTTCCAATCCAAAACAGGATTATGAGACTGTAACCAAGGGAAACCCAGTACGATAATATCATGCAGATTATACAGAACCAAAAATTTGCAGCACTCTTGATGATCAGGTTCAACCCTCATTATCACCTGAGTAGAGAACTGAGGTTTATTCTCAGCCAAAGGGGTAGAATCGATCCCCAGAAGGGGAATAGACTTCTGTAGGGGTATCAAGGGAAACCCACAACGTTTAGCAAAATCATAATCCATCAGGTTAATAGCTGCTCCAGAATCAACGAAAGCCTGAGCAGAAAATGAGGACAGAAGCATATCAGAGTGACAGTTAGTAAAAACTTAGTCTGAACACTACCCAAGACAACTGAGCGTGCAAAATGTCTTCCCCGCTTAGGGCAGACTGAAATAGCATGAGAGGCATCACCACAGTAGAAACATAACCCATTGCGCTTTCGAAACTCATGACGCTGTGCCCCAGACACCACTCTATCACACTGCATGGATTCAGAAGCAGGTTCACAAGGCAACACTATTCCACGCATACTTCTCCGCTCACGCAAACGTCTGTCAATTTGAATCGCTAATGACATAGAATCATTGAGACCAGAGGGGACAGGGAATCCCACCATAACATCCTTTACATTATCTGACAGCTCCTTCCGAAAAAGGGCCGCCAAAGCGTCGTCATTCCACTTGGTCAGGACTGCCCACCTACGAATCTCTGACAGTATAACTCAGCGTCATCAAGCCCCTGATTTAATGCCAACAAGGCTTTTTCAGCTTGATCAGTGACATTAGGCTCATCGTACAATAACCCCAAAGCCTGAAAAAATGCATCAACATCACTCAAAACAGGATCCCCAGGTGTCAGGGAAAAAGCCCAATCCTGAGGATCGCCGCGCAGGAGAGAGATGACAATTTGAACCTGCTGCGCTGCGTTTCCTGAGGACTTAGATTTTAAGGCAAAAAACAATTTACAATTATTTTTGAAATTCTGAAACTTAGCTCGATCCCCTAAAAACAAATCTGGCATGGGAATCCTAGGTTCCACAACAGGCAACCCAGCAAGATAGGTAGCAATACTCCGAACCTCAGTGGCAAGCTGATCCACACGGCCAGACAACCGTGCAAACTCCATTGAGAGAAAAAATCCTCCCCAGCACCCAGAGATACAGAGGGAAAAAAAAAAAATGCAACAAACAGAAAAATATCTCTGACAACTCTGACAACCTTTTTTCTTTCACAATATTTTTCCCTTCTGTGAGTACCATACAATTTTAAATTTAGGCCGGTGATACTGTTATGATTCGGTAGCTGAGGAGTGCAGGCAAAAAGGCAATACACCAGAGCAGTTGGAATCTATGAGATTGCAGTACCCTGACTAACCACCACAACTAGAGGCAGCCGTGGAGCGTTCCTACGTTGGTCCTAGACGCCTCGTCACAGCCTGAGAAACTAACTACACCTAAAGATAGAAATAGGAAAGCTATCTGCCCCGGAGCAGAACCCCAAAGATAATAGCAAGCCCCCAAACATGTAATGGCGGTTAGACAAGACGAAATACTGACACAGACAGAAAATAGTATGAGCAAACGTTGGGGCACAAACTAACTAAATAGAAAAGGATAGGAAGGGTACTTACTGCAATCCCAAAAAAAACCCTGAAAGCACCAACTCTACTAATTTCAAAAACACCTGAGATCACACGACCTCTACCACCTAAATTAGTTCTCTGGTGTAACAAAATCAAAACAGCAGCCACTGAAAAAACTGGAAAAAGCAAATGTACAAACATCAGTGGCTGAACTAAACTGAGAGGGCAAAAGCCCCCGAGGGGACCCAGAAGGCCCCCACAGAAGTGCAGGACAAAATGCAAAAATTAAGCACAGAAACAAAAAGAAGAAAATGTCTTATCTGTTAGCAGGAGATGCAGACACGACACAGCAGGCTACAAGGGAAACAGGAATAAAGGATTGAGACCCGAACAATTGATCACCGGCAACCCTGATGGGAAGGTGACTCCCTTATATAAGACCAGTCAGTAACACCTGATTCCCAGTCCTCACAATCTTCACTGAACAGACCAGTACCGCTTGTAACCACCAGAGGGAGCCTCTGCTCAGAACTCATCTCAAGCCCATTCACAACTGTAGATAAACAGCCAGCTTCTCTCTTTCCACAGCTGCCTTGCTTGTGGAGACGCATCCTTCTCCAAGGAGGAACCTTCTTGAGTTATCAGCTCCTTCATGCGGCTGACAACCGGATCACTGTTCTGGGTCTCTTTCCTCCTGGGGCCTGTGCTACTCTCTGTTTTTCAGTAGCCACTGTTATTTGTTCAATTGCTCTTTCCCTGCTTTTTGAGTGGCTGCGTGTTAGCCTTGTTCACTCTGAGATCTGATTTAGTGGGTGGCGAGATCGTGTCATCTCAGTATTTTTGTAATCAGAAGTGTTGGAAGTTTTGCTAGGGTCTTCTGGGTTGCAGATAGTATTCTGTCCTGTCCTGTCCTATTTAGGCAGTGTTTGGCCCCAGCGTTTGCTCACTCTATTTTCTGCCTGCGTTTGTGTTTCGTCTTGTCTAACTGCCATTATATGTTTGGGGGCTCTACTCCAGGGCAGTTAGCTTTCCTGTTTCTATCTTTAGGTGTAGCTAGCTCTCCGACTGTGTCGAGGCGTCTAGGACCACCGTAGGTGCGCTCCACGGCTGCTTCTAGTTGTGCGGTTAGTTTAGGGATCTGCAACCCATTAGTTTCCAACCTCTCAGGTGTTCGACTGCCTTGCTGTTTTGCTCCTGTCCTCCTCAGTTACCAAATCATAACAGCAATCCCAATAGCCTTCCATACAGCATAATGCACTACCCATAATCCTCTATATACTATAATGCACCCCTCATAGTCCTCCATATAATATAATGCACAGCTCATAGTTCTCCAAATAGTATAATATACTCCTCATATTCACTCATATACTAGAATGAACTCCTAATGGTCCTACAAACAGTATAATGCACTTCCCATAGTCCTCCATATGAAATAATGCACTCCTCATACTCCTCCATACAGCATAATGCACTCCTCATAGTCCTCTATGCAGTATAATGAACCCCATAGTCCTCAATACAGTATAATGCACCCCCCATAGCCATCCATACAGTATAATGCACTCCCCATGCTCCTCCATAAAGTAAAATGCACTCCCCATAGTCGTCCATATAGTAAATTGCACTTCCCATAATCCACTATATAGCATAATGTACTCCCCATAGTCCCCCATATACTGTAATGCACTCCTCATAGTCCTCAAGTAGAGTATAATGCACTACCCATAGTCCTTCATATAGTATAATGCACTTACCATAGTCGCCCATATGCTATAATGCACTCCCTAGTCATCCACATAGTATAATGCAATCCACATAGTCTTCCATACAGTATAATGCACCCCCTCATAGTCCATCATATACTATAAAGCACTCCTCATAGTCCTCCATATACTGTAATGGACCACCCATAGTCCTCCATAAAGTATAATGCAATCCCTATAGTCCGCCATACAGTATAATGCACTTCCCATAGTCCTCCATACAGTATAATGCTCTCCTCATAGTCCTCCAAACAGTATAATGCACTCCTCATAGTCCTCCATACGGTATACTGCACTCCCCATAGCCCTCAATATAAAAAAAACCTAAAGAGATGAACTGGGATACAAACTGTTGTGCATGCAGCATGTAAGCGTACGTTCACACTGGCCACTGAACAGAAACATAATGTTTGAATACCCTGCAGTAAATGAATAAATAGCAATAGTGCTTGAAAATAATATACGGTACTTAGTTAACATGTTTTTTGAAAAAAAAATATAAAAGCCATCCACCACTTCACGGTGGCCCTAATTATGACAGTCCTAAGCACAGAGTATAGGTGCTAGTAGAAACCGTTTAAGAATAGTTGAAGAATACTGAAATCGCTGTGGAGTCGAAGACGGAGAACGCTACTAAGATCTGCAAACCAGCACGCAGTCAGGTACAGAGCACGGAAGCTCTACTATGTTGCCTTCTTTCAAGGCAAGGCTGCCAATCAGGATGCAGTAGCGACCTACAATCAGAGCTGAGGGGGGCGCAGAAAAGGCACTGCAAATCCACGCCTATGTGTCTCGGGGCTGAGTCGCTAACAAGGTCGTTGGTAAGGTGTCAAACGCACCGATGCATGCTACCCAGCGGGACCTCAACGATCGAAAAAATGTTCAGACCTTTCTGCAACGACCAGCGATCTCACGGCCGGGGCCTAGTCGCCGCTACCTGTCAAACGTAGCGAGATCGCTGCCAAGGTCGCTGTTGCGTCACAAAACTTGTGACTCAGCAGCGATCTCACTAGCGATCTCGCTTAGTGTGACGGGGGCTTAACTCTAATATTAAAAACCTTGACGTTTGTCAAGTCACACGTATGTGGATAAGGGCTGCGAAGGACTGGGCCCAGCTAGTGGACACACAGCAATGGCAAACCACATCAATATAATGCCCAGCTCAAAGGAAGGAGGCCACACCATTATATGCACATTGCTAACTTTCGGGCTTGATGTCAGCTGACATTACAATGCTGAAATCAACCCCACAAATGTTATCCCACTTGCCACCACACCAGGACAAGTGGGAAGAGCCGGTTAAAATGCCATAATTGGCTTATCTAATAGAGGTGCCTTTTCAGGGTGGCTACGGCCTGCTATTTTTAGGCTGGGAAAGGCCAATATCCATGGCCCCTTTCCAGTCTCAGAATACCAGTCCCCAGCTCTCTGCTTTAGCTTGGCTGGTTGTCAAAAATGTGAGGGACCCCACGTCGCTTTTTTATCATTTATTATTTATTTAAATAATTTTACAAAAACATGGGAATCCTTCTATTTTTGATAACCAGCCAAGATAAAGCTGACAGCTGGGGGATACTTCCTGCAATTGTCAGATTTGCTGGTGCTGTTTATCAAAAATAAAGGGGACCACAAGTTTTTTTTTTTTATTATTATTTTTTCTTACACAGTGTGCTGCTGGCCAATCACAACCATGCCAATACCTGTTTTGTCTGTGATTGAGCTAGAAGTTCCCACACCAGCAAAGCTTTTTGATTGGATGAAATGCAGCCTTTTAACAAACCGTGTTCTGGCTGCCGAACCCGAACTGTAGCACAGACTTTCTGGAGAAGTCCATGTTTGGGGTCTGTGCACGGACACTAGGTGTTCAGTAAAGACACCAAACTTTACAGTTCGGGTTCACCCTTCATTACTGGTGACGTATTCATGTACCGGTGATGTTACTGTGTTACATTTATTTACTGGTGATGTTTCTGGTGCTGTATTTATGTACTATTGATGGCTCGGGTGTTATATTTATGTTCTGATGATTATATTAGTTTTATTTTCATGCACTCATTATGGTTTTGGTGATCAATACATCACCATAATGACCATCACTGCATGAATACATCATCAGAGCCATAAGGAGTAGTACATGTATACATCGTCAGGACAGCCAACGCTACATGAATTAGTCACCAGAACCACCATCAGTACAGGAATATGTTACCAGAACAGCTATCCATACAGGAATACAGCACCAGATCTCCATCAGTTTTGTTGCAAACTGTTTTTGTCGCATGATGGATTCAAAAACCATCAGTCATATATCACTTTACCTATAAGGGGTCTAGTTAGTTTCTATTATGGTAGCCGCCAAATGTTGGACACCTTAATTGAAAACAAACAGCCCCTCCATTACAGGCAAGCTATATTAGTTTCCATAACTAGCCTTTGGTCTTACATTTAAAATTTAGGATGTCAGGGATGATTATCGCTATCTGTCTTGTGTATTTGCCCCCCTTGTATTGTGTAAATGGTTCCCAAACAGTTAGTGATTCTACACCTCTAACTTTGAAATTGAACTCCCTGTTAAGCCTCACCTAAAGTACACCACTTTTTTACCAAAAAAATACCAACTAAAATAAAAAAGTAACAATTTTGTTGGAAGTTGTTGCCTGACGCATCGGAGGGGGCATTAGGGGTCAGGTCATCTTAGTCTCTGACCCGTTCCTTTACACCATCAGTTTCATCTGCCTAGATCACTGTTATGTTTTGGTAGCTGAGGAGAGCAGGCAAAAACGGCAATACACCAGAGAGGTTGGAATCTACTGGATTGCAGTACCCTGACTAACCACCACAACTAAAGGCAGCCGTGGAGCGTTCCTACATTGGTCCTAGACGCCTCGTCACAGCCTGAGAGGTTAACTAAACCTAAAGATAGAAAAAGGAAAGCTATCTGCCCCAGAGCAGATCCCCAAAGAACATAGGAAGCCCCCAAACATGTAATGGCGTTAGACAAGAGGAAATACAGACACAGAAAATAGTATGAGCAAACGCTGGGGCCCAATCTGCCTAGACAGAAAAGGATAGGAAGGATACTCACTGCAATCCACAAAAACCCTAAAAAAAGCCAACGCTACTAATTGCAAAAACACCTGAGATCACACGACCTCTACCACCTAAATTAGTTCTCTGGTGTAACAAAACTAAGCCGCAGCCACTGAAAAAACTGGAAAAGGCAAATGAACAAACAACAGTGGCTCCAGAGGAACCGAGAGGAGCCCAAGCCCCCCGAGGAGGGGAACCTGGCCAACCTCACAGAAATGCAGAGAAATATGCAAATGGCAAGCACAAAAACAAAAAACAGAAAATATCTTATCTGAGAGCAGGAGAAGAGGCAAGACTCAGCAAGCTTCCAAGTGAACCAGGAAACAACGTTGAGACAAGAACAATTGATCACCGGCAACCATGATGGGGGGAAACCTCCCTTACATCCAGCCAGTCCGTGATTCCTGATTGCCAATCCTCATTGAATGGTTCAGTACTGTTTGTAACCACCAGAAGGAGCTTCTGCTCAGAATTCATTTCTAAAACATTCACAACAGGTCACCAAAATACCTTGTCCCGGCCCTTCCCTCCAGCCTCCATTCTGTCTCTTCTGCCAATACATGGCAGCCCTGATTGGAAGATCTCTGCTTCTACACAGTGGTCAGGAGGAGCGGGCTGCCTTAGATGCCCCTTTGGTAGCTGTTCGGGGGCCACTTAGGGGTGACTACTGCATGCAATCTGGCTTAGTACATTTTACAGCCATCCTTCTATAAATAAGTAATCATCATATAATAGGAAGATCTAATCCCTGCTTGCTGTCATTGAACAGGAACATTCTTGTTTTCGTGGAGTTGCTGAAAACCTCCCAATCTAGTCTGAAACAACAGGGAATTTGGAACATTTATATCTGGCCAAGACTCTATATTGATACATTCTACCTGCACTAATACATTGTAACAAAGCATCAGCAAAGATTAGGTCTTGGTTCCAATTTATTGTACCCAATGAGCAGGAATGCAGATTGTTACTTGGCTGATGACCAGTTGCCGTTCGCAGTGTCAGGGAAGGACTACACGTCCTGTCCTAGATCGGGAAAAGAATACGTAAGGGGCTTGGACTTTCCGTAACTGTATTTGTTGTGGACACGGCCCGTTGTTGTTCTCAGGTTTCAGCACTATTCACTTTCACCATGAACTTACTTTGAGAAACAAAAGACACTTTTGCGTTTCCTCAATTCTCCGCCACAGAGAACAATAGTTTGTATTAATGACTGCGGCCCTAGGGCGACGCTATAATTACAGTCTGGGTCCTTGTATTTGCTTCCTGTGAGGCTATAATGGAGGGATACTCTTCTGCCATGCCTCCTTCAGTGGGTCTGTGGCAAAACGAGAGATATCAAATCAAATATTGATCAACCAAACCGTAATAACTGGGCAATACCAGCGCACACAAAAAAGAGCTGTCTTCTCTGCATGTCCCCAACAGGACCTCCAGTGATTTGGGAAGGCGCCATTCATTATCCCAGGAGATAGATGCATCCATGTGCTCGAGGACTCCACATCGTTGACACTCCGAGGGACCGTACACCACAACCTCATATCCCTATGACTTCTCCCAATCATTTTTCTATAGGAATGTCCCTTCTTGGGACACGACTGGGTACCAAAATGGGAACAGTTTTAAGGAGGTGTTGCAGCAGCTGAAAGTTTGCAGACCATGAAGTAATACAGAAACACCAAGGAAAAGCAACGTTGGACTTGGGGGAGAGAGGCTCCATTCGTTGCGGGGCACCAGGCACTATAGTAGAGTGTGACGACCTCAGAGGAGAGCGGAGGCCAAGCAGATGGGAAAGAAAGAGACAGTCTGCAGAAGAAGAGACGATCTGCAGATTCAGAGACTCCAACTTGCATGAGGGCCGTTGTAGAGGCAGACGGGTAAAGAGAGATGCAGCGGACAAAGGCTGGAAACTGTGAGAGTCTGGAGGCTAACACTATAGACATTTCAGCTAGGAAGCCAGGTGCCATAGAGCTCCATGGCAAAGTGGAGATGAGGAGACGCCCCACCACGAGGTTAACTTTCGATCTGGCCCCATATGGCGTTAGTCAGGGGAGTCATTCAGTCAGAGTCCAGGACTCAGTCAAGTGCAAGTTCAGTGAGAGAGTCAGTCTGTGATGGAGAGTAAAGATGGACAAGACCGTGTTAGCAGGTGCAAGAAGAGGCAGATACAGCAGAGCTGAAATGGTGCAGTCAATCCAGGTTTCCCCACAGCATGAAGACACATTCTAAGTTTCATCTTGGGACAGTCGTGGGCTTGGGCTTGAGGTCTGGAAGGGGTATTGAGAGCTATACCCACGTCCGCCTAGGGAGAAAGATGTCGGTCAGGTCGCTGAGAAAGGAAAGGATGGTGCTCACCAGACAAGCTGTTATGCCAAGAGGAGAGTCCTTGGGGCCGGCTTGGACAATTGGGCTAGGGAAAAGTCGGGCAGAAAGGAAACGAAGACTGACAGGCCAGGAAACAAAGGAAATATCACTAAAATGGGACTATGTCTTATTCTGTACGCTGCAGCTGTGTTTAACCGAATTGCACAGTAAAGCTGAACCTGTTACCCCAGACCCAAGGTCTCCTGTCTTGTCTGAAGCTACCACCGGACCAGATTCAATGGATTGAAGGCCGAAGGTACTTCTGAGGGAAGTGAGTAAAGAACCAACTCCACTACACCAAACATTCATGACTGACTCCTGTTTAGAAGAAGGGTTTCAGGGCAACCCGAACTCAGCTCCGGCCCACAGCCAACCGGCCATGCACCCCACCTTCAAGTGACGCTGCAAACAGGGTTAGGCCATTGAGAAAGAAGAATAAGGGGAAACGGAAGAGAGCAAGAAAAAAGAAGAAACTGGTGAATGAAGAGTTAACTAACTTAAAAGCAAACAAGATGGCAGACAGCGACTTGACCTCTAAAATGGCCGATGGAGGCTCGATTCCCAAGATGACGACTAGGTGTGGTCCAAAGAAGGGAGATCTGGCCCATTGTGGGAGTGGTCAGCAACCGATGGCATGAAAATCGTTTGCCCGGCACACCGAAGTAACGGCCTCCAAGAGGTGTTCCGGATCCACGATCCAGCCCAGAAAAGGTGGAGTGGCATAGAAGAAAAGGCGTGACACAGGAAAAGAGACACCACACCTGCTAAGAGACGCCGAGATCAGAAGGCATCTCTAGGGATGGAATCAAGAGGAGTGACAGCGAAGGTGTCGGCTGCACCATTGATGCTTCTGCCGGAAGGACCAAGCCTATTGGAAGAAAGCACTGTTGTGAATATGCTGGAGGCGGCTTCTGAGCTGGGGCTCCCTCCGGTGGTTGCTGAGGGTAATGAACTGATTAATGAATGGCCTTCAGCTGGCGCTGAATGGTAGGATATAAGTGGCCTGAGTTCCCAGCAGCCTTGCCGGTTATCAATTGTTCTTCTGGTCTTGCTTGAAGCACTGCTAGGTTCCTGCTCTCCTTCAGATAAGTGTTTGCTGTTTTTTTTTCTCTGTTTGATTTTCTCTGCTGGTTTGCTGCTTGCAGTGGACTGCAGCCTGTCCCCTTTTGGGGGTCTGGCGCTGCAATTGTGCTCCGTTTGTGTCTGCACTTTTGCTTTGCTCTTTTGTTACTTTTATTTGCTGAATAGTGTTTTGTTACACCAGAGATCTGATTTAGGTGGAAGAGGTCGTGTGATCTCAGGTTTTTTGGCAATCAGAAGTGTTGGTATTTTTGTTAGGGTTTTTGTTGGATTGCAGTCAGAATTCTTTCCTGTACTTTTCTGTCTAGACAGATTGGGCCCCAGCAGGGGCGACACTGACCGCTTGGGGCCCCTGTGCAAGAAATGTGTCAGGGCCCCCCTCTCTACCTGCTACGTTTCTTATGATGAGTAGTCTGGCAATGGGACTCCTGGAGCCTCGGACTCCGAGAAACAAGGCTGATTGCCGTCAATATTACTGCCCTGCAAGCAGGGGAGTACATAGCAATCACAAGGCCCCATAGCAAAAGTTCTATTTGGGCCCCACACCTCTAAAAAATATGTTTATTTATATTTTTTCACTGAGATGGATATATATAATATATATATATATTATATATACTGTGTGTAATACATAAATATATATATCCGTTAGCATTCGGTTCTGCTGGCTCCAGCGCAGTCAGACTTGCAGCCAAGTGACAACTAGTGTCTGCTGTCAGTGACTAGAACACTACAGACGCGGCTGACACGATAGCAAGTGTGCAGAGCGCCTCCTCGTGGTTACGTGATAACTGCTGGAAGCAGCAGAGCCCGAACATGTATATATTACATTATACAGTATGTCTGGTGCCTGTATCATCTGGTATCTGCTCTATTCATTGTCTATGGAACTGATGGAAATAGCCGAGGGCAGCACTCAGCAGTGCTATAGATCATGAATAGAGCTGGGGGGCCCAGTAGTTGAATCCCCAGTAGTCAGCAAGTTATCCATGATCTGCTGGATCACACATACATCGTAGAGATGACGCGCACACTGTACATCCAGGGTTATGGGGTACTCGGCACCGAGCCCATGGAAGTCTATGGGGGATGTCACTGGCAGCAGAGCTCGGTCCGTGGCCCTGGGCGCTCATACAATGGGGGATATTTACAGGGGATTATAAAGATAGTTCGTGACGCCACCTGTGGTTTCTGATCTGATTGACCAGCGCTGCAGGGTTGATCTCTGAGGGGATGTTATGGCAGCTAGATGTTGAGTCCCCCACAGGTGGGACTGATCCCTCAAGGTCTATGGTGGTGCAGGGTGCAGATAAGAAGTCAGTCACACACAATGCAGTCTCTTTCCATACCTTTACTTGTAGATGTTGCAGGTATGTCCCGGGAAGCTGGTCAGGTTGGAGAATGCACATTCAGGGAATTGCTGAGCAGGTTTGAGGCCTCCTTTCTCCTTAATGTGTATGTGAGTCCTAACTTGCATAAAGTCAAGTTTAACTCTTAATGCAACAGCTACGCCCGGTCGACATTGTGGTGGGTGTCTTCTGTTGGATAGAACTAGTCTTTTGTGCAGGGCCCTGCTAGACTGTTGTCCTTCCTGACCCCGGTTACGTATCGGCACTTAGGGCTACCTTCTGCGACTTGAAGTCCAGCAAGGCCTCCGGTGTTTCTTATTACTAGGCGTGAAGCACTAGCAACGCTTCGGACCCCGGTGTCCGGTTTACTAAGTGAAGGTGATCTGTCACCTAGGTCACTTGTCCTTCTTTTACCACTCGCCTGTCGCCCTGCTCTTGCCCTTAACATAAGCACAGGTAGCAGTGGTTGTAGTCGTAAGCTTTCCTTCCAGAGCTCACTGACCTGTTCTCAGTTGCCTCGTTGTTATAACTGCAGTGGTTCCTTTCCTTCTTTCCTTCCAGACCCTGTCCAGAGCAGCTCACAGGACGTTCCGTCAGACTGTATATATGCTGTAGCTCCGAGAGTCACTTCCCACTTTCTAGAGAACACAGACAGCTTATTCTGAGGTAACTGTTTCACTTGCTTCAGTTGCAGCTCTGACTAGGCTAGAGTGCCTCACTTGTCCACTCGTACTAGTCTCCACTTCTGTATGAGGTGAGCTACAGGAGCTCCTTCAGATCTCAGTCTTATCTCCTCTCCCTCCAAGACTAGACTGCTCTGTCCTGAGACAGGAACTAGACTCAACTGAACTTCTGACTGAACTGAACCACTGCTACGTCACACTAACTTAAATAGTCTAAGTTGCCCTCTGGTGGCAGTGTTGAGAAGTGTGTGATGTGAATGAATTTCAGGCTTTACAATTACCTTTCCTGTGCATTTTCCAGGAGACATGTGTCACACGTAGCTGGGCCACACACATACATATACCGTACATACACACACACAGATACACATATCGTACATGCATACACATACACACACCATACATACACACATATACCGTACATACACACAGATACACATGCATATACCGTATATGCATACACACAACATACACCATACATGCACACAAACACTTATATACAGTACATACATACACACAGATATATTGTACATACACACAGATACATATACCGTATATGCATACACACATACATAACATACATACAGGATACAAACACACAGATAAACACATATATACAGTACATACATATACCATACATACATATACACAGATATAGCGTACATACATACACACATACCATAGATACATACACACATATACTGTACATACATGCACAGATACACACATATACCGTACATACACAGATACACACATACATATACTGTACGCACAAATATGTACATTTACAAACACACACATACATGCACATAGACATACACCATATATACATACACACACATATACTTTCACACACACATACAGTATACTGTTCACACACATATGGATATATACAAACACTCACACTAATCTACGACCTCAGGTGTTTTGTTCAGATGAGCCATGGAGGTCGGCCACATAGGGGATGGGGACTAAGAGCACAGAGGATTTCAGCTCCCTGCTGCAGCCTGCTCTCCAGTGCAGTGAGCCCCCCTCCCCGACCTCCTCTCTGGGAGAGGTCCCATGCAGTGAGCCCCCCTCCCCCGACCTCCTCTCTGGGAGAGGTCCCATGCAGTGAGCCCCCCTCCCCCGACCTCCTCTCTGGGAGAGGTCCCATGCAGTGAGCCCCCCTCCCCCGACCTCCTCTCTGGGAGAGGTCCCATGCAGTGAGCCTCTTCACCTGACCTGTTCTCAGAAATGCTGCAGCCTGCCGGGAATGGCACAGTGGAGGAAGCAGAATACAGTACACACTGTAAGTCCTGCTCTTCCTCCACTGCTGTCCCCAGTGTGCAGTGTGGCCCCGGGCCCCTGACAACCAGTGAGCACTCACCACCATTGGGACCCGCCATGCAGGAGCACAGACAGAGACGGCAGCCAGTGAGCGCTCTCCTCAGTCTGGTGAGGAAAGCGTTCATTGGTCAGCGTCTCAGCCTGCATGACACGCCTCCTTTTTGAACTCCACTCCGCACCGCTCTCTGCCCAGCTCTGGGTGTGATTACAGCAGGAAGTGAGTGGGGCCCGATGCTGCATAATACTGGTGCGGGCCCCTTACACTCCCGCCCGCAATCTAGACTCTGTGGCTCCATTGCGGCTGCATACTCTGCCACTAGTGGGCAGTACGCTCCTGCCTGCAGGGGCCCCCTTCCACCTCTGGGCCCCGGTGCAGTTGAACCGGCGATATGTCCGACCCTGGGCACCAGTGTTTGCTCATTCTATTTTCTGTCTGTGTCCATGCTTTCTTCTTGTCTAACCGCCATTACATGTTTGGGGGCTTCCTATTTTCTTTGGGGTTCTGCTCCGGGGCAGATAGCTTTCCTTTTTCTGCCTTTAGGTGTAGTTATCTCTCAGGCTGTGACGAGGCGTCTAGGATCAACGTAGGAACGCTCCACGGCTGCCTCTAATTGTGTGGTTAGTTCAGGTTACTGCAATCCAATAGGTTCCAACTCTCTGGTGTATTACCGCTTTTGCTATTTTTTGCCATTTCTCCTCAGTTACTGAAACATAACAAAGCACACAGAAAGTGACTCGTCTGAGCCATTTTGCTTCCTGAGAACGGACTGTGGAGAAGCGTCTGAGCTGTTGCTCCCAATCACTGCCATATCCCCACAGCGGGCTCTATGCAGCAAGCTGCTGTCCCGGCGATAGACGGAATCATGGGCCGAACTTCCGGCGCGCCGTGTCACACGAAGGCGTGCCGATGACAACGTCCGGGAGGCGGGACTTCATGCTCATGGCAGCTCCCTGAGACTACAGGCAGCGTCTGAATGACCCGGAAGCATCGGGTCCCGCCGCAAAGGGAGCCTACCGCCAGGACCGCCATCGGGGGGCGTGTTCCTATCAAGGCCCAGGAAGTAGCGAGTCCAGGGCCGGCGTGCGCTCCAGGAGGAGCATGCACAGTATGGCCGTGGACTGGAGACGCTGGAATCAACAGCAGCTGAGCTCGGGAGAGATTAATCAGATGTGTTGAAGCTAGGTAAGACAGACTACTTAATGACGGACAGCTAACAGCACACTTGACTCAGTAAAGATGGAGAGTGTTAGCCATCCTGACGTCCAGACCTTGGAAAACTCCCAGGATCCCGTAAGTATACCGTGGTAAGGGGGCCTCCAGGAGTCATGACATAGATATATAGGCCCTTCTTTATATCTATTTCAGGAGACGTATAAACACTCAGCGACAGCAGCCAAACGGAAGGGCAATAAATGTCCGCTCTGCTCGGCCAGACTCCCAGAAGGGCACCCCAAAAATCTATGCGACAAATGCATATCCAAATTGATGAAAGTGAAGCAGACCCCCCTATTGGATAACATTAGGTTCATGATAAGGGAAGAGGTACAGGCAACAGTGTCAACACTGGTTCCCGCACAGTCCTCCCATCCCAAAAGACCGCCATGGGGGGAGGATCCAAGTTCCGAGGAAGGAGAACTATCGGCCTACTCCAGTTCGGACTCGGATGACGGCGAACTTTTCTCAACGGTACTGTTTGAAGGCAAGAAAAAATACCTCTTTGCCTCTGAGAATTCTGACATGTTAGTACAGGCAGTCACTTAATACCATGAAGGTAGAAGACCCCTAACAATCCAGGACGAGATGTTCGGTGGCTTGAGAGCTCAAAGAAACACAGTCTTTCCAGTAAACCAGCATATAACAGCAATGATTCTGGAAGAATGGGAAGATGTCGGCAAAAAACTGGTAGTCCTAAGAAAGTTTTTTAAGTTCGACCCAGAGGAAACTAAAGTATAGGAATAGGTGCCAAGGATCGATATCACGGTGGCTAGAGTCTCAAAAAGACAACAATACCGTTTGAAGATTCGTCAGGCCTAAAAGACCCTATGGGTAAGCGATCAGAAGACCTCCTCAAGAAGGCCTGGGAGTCATTAGTGGCCATCATGAAGACAAACATAGCAGCTACCTCAGTGACTAGGTCAATGAGCCTATGGGTGGAAGATTTGGAAAACCAAATTAAGAATAAAACGCCAAGGGAAGAGGTCCTTAGATCCCTGCCACTATTAAAGACAGCCACCGACTTCATGGCAGATGCCGCAAGAAATAATGCATTATCCAATGCAGCAAGGTGAGTCTGTGGCTTAGGTCATGGACGGGAGACACACCATCTAAGAACAAGCTCTGTTCAATTCCGTTCTCAGCCCTACACGTGTTCAGTCCAGTGCTGGATGACCTACTTGAGAAAGCATCAGACAAGAACAAAGACTTTCCAGAACAAAGACCAAGAAGAATGCAGTCCTTTCGGAGAACCTGCTCCCATCCCAGACAGAACTATAAAGGGAAAGGTAAATCCGGAAGGTGGAATTACCCTAAAAGGTGGTAAAGGTAGAAGCTCCTTCCAGAATCAGGAACCAAAATCCAGCAGACAATGATGCCAGAATAGTTGGGGAGAGACTCCAGGGATTCCTCAGAGGTTGGCAAGGAATCACCCAGAACCCATGGATCTTGAGTACTGTGGCAGAAGGGTACAGGATACAGTTTACCCAGTGGCCCCCCAAAAGATTTTGCCTAACACGGCCCAATCCCCAGAAGTACATCAGAGACTCCTGGAAGACATCTAGAATCTCATAGAAATGAGGGCCATAGTAAGGGTCCCAGTCTCCCGGGGATTTCGGGGGCATTAGTCAACGCTCTTCTCCATAAAGAAGCCGGGAGGAGAGTTTCACACAATAATAAATCTCAAACCATTAAATCATTGGGTAGGTTACAGACAATTCAAGATGGAGTCACTCAAGTCTGTAATACCACTGATAAAGAAGGACTCGGTAATGAACACTCTAGATTTAAAGAGTGCTTATTACCACGTACCAATCGATACTTCTCACCAACAATACCTCAGGTTCGCTATAAGAGACCAGACCGGAATACAACATTTCCAGTTCACATGCCTACCCTTCGGCCTATCCTCTGCCCCTCGAATCTTTACCAAGCTAATGGCGGAAGTGATGGCCTTCCTAAGGCAAAAGAAGATTCTCGTCGTCTCCTACTTAGACGACCTATTGCTCATAGCAGCTCTCCACAGCAGATGGAAGAAGACCTATCGATAACAGTGTCAGTTTTGGAGAAGCTGGGATGGCTAGTAAACGGGAAAATCAAATCTCAGACCAGAGCGGAGGAAGGTGTTCCTTGGAGTCCTTCTAGATTAGGAGCAGGAGCACTCCTTTCTACCACTAAAAACAAACAGAAGCCAATAGCACAGGAGATCCAGGTAATAGAGACGGAAGTATGTCTCCATAAGAAGAGCCATGAGAATCCTGGGTCTGATGACCTCATGTATTCCCAATGTCCAGTGGAGTCAACATCATTCGAGAAGCCTGCAACAGGAGACCCTGGCAGAGAAACATCTTTAGACATCAGAATAAGGCTATCCGAAAAAGTAAAAAAGTCCCTATCATGGTGGACCAACACAGTGAACCTCGGGAAAGGAAGACCCTGGAGAATGTCACCATGCGTCAACGTCACTACGGACACAAGCCTTAAAGTTTGGGGGCTCACATGGAAGGAACTAACCTCCAAGGAGCTTGTCCCAGAACCGTACGCAACAGGTCCTCAAATTACAGAGAACTGAGAGCAGTTTGGGAAGACCTTAAAGGATATCAAGAACAGTTAAAAGATCAGCACATAAGAATCTACTCAGACAATACAACTACAAAAGCCTTCCTTGCTCACCAGGGAGGTCCGAGGCACAGTCAGTTACAGGACTTATCAGATAAAATATTCTCTTGGGCAGAGCTAACAGTAAAATCAATCACAGCAGTCCACCTAAGAGGCTCAAAAAATCAGTTGGCCGACTTCTTAAAAGGAATCTGTCACCCCATTTTTGCCCTATGAGATAGGGCCACGGCCATCAGGGGCTTATCTACAGCATTCTGTAATGCTGTAGATAAGCCCCCGATGTCACCTGAAAGTGAAGAAAAACGAGTTATATTACACTCACCCAGGGGCGTTCCTCCATCCGGTCGGGTCCGATGGACGTTGCGGTCCGGTCCGGGGCCTCCCATCTTGTAGCGAAGCCGGCCTCTTCTTTCCGTCCCATCGTGGCTCCTGCGCAGGCGCACTGCTCTGCCCTTGTGAGGGCAGAGCAGAGTACTGCAGTGCGCAGGCACCGGGAAAGGTCAGAGAGGTCTGGCGCCTGCGCACTGTAGTACTCTGCTCTACATGTACGAGGTGCACAGAGCGGAGCCGCGCGTGTACGAGGTGCACGGAGCGGAGCCGCACGTGTACGAGGTGCACGGAGCGGAGCCGCGCGTGTACGAGGTGCACTGAGCGGAGCCGCGCATGTACGAGGTGCACAGAGCGGAGCCGCGCGTGAACGAGGTGCACGGAGCGGAGCCGCATGTGTACGAGGTGGATGTAGCAGTGCTGTAGTGTGTACGGAGCGGAGCCTTGTGTGAATGAGTTAGATATAGCAGAGCCGTGTCTGTACGAGTTGGATGGAGCGGAGCCGTGTGTCTGTACGAGGTGCACGGAGCTGAGCCCCGCGTGTACGAGGTGCACGGAGCGGAGCCGCACGTGTGCGAGGTGTGCGGAGCCAAGATGCGCGTGTACAAGGTGCACGGAGCGGAGCCCCGCATGTACGAGGTGCATGGAGTGGAGCCGCGCGTGTGCGAGGTGCACGGAGCCGTGCCGCGCGTGTACGAGGTTTACGGAGCTGAGCCGCACCACGTGTGGATGTAGCAGTGCTGTGTGTGTACGAAACGGAGCCCTGTGTGTGTGAAGTGTACAGAGCTGAGCCGCTCAGCTCCATACACACAGGGCTCCGTGCTTGTGGGCACTACAGTCATGGCCAAAAGTTTTGAGAATGACACAAATATTATATTTTCACATGATCTGCTGCCCTCTGGTTTTTATGTGTTTGACAGATGTTTTTATCACAGACAGAAATATAATTGCAAACATATGAGTAACAAAAGCTTATATTGACAGTTAGAATAAGTTAATGCAGCAAGTCAATATTTGCAGTGTTGACCCTTCTTCTTCAGGACCTCTGCAATTGTCCCTGGCATGCTCTCAATCAACTTCTGGACCAAATCCTGACTGATAGCAGTCCATTCTTGCACAATCAATGCTTTCATTTTGTCAGAATTTTTAGGTTTTTGTTTGTCCACCCTTCTCTTGATGATTGACCACAAGTTCTCAATGGGATTAAGATCTGGGGAGTTTCCAGGCCATGGACCCAAAATCTCTATGTTTTGTTCCCTGAGCCATTTAGTTATCACCTTTGCTTTATGGCAAGGTGCTCCATCATGCTGGAAAAGGCATTGTTGATCGCCAAACTGCTCTTGGAGGGTTGGGAGAAGTTGCTCTTGGAGGACATTCTGGTACCATTCTTTATTCATGGTTGTGTTTTTAGGCAAGACTGTGAGAGAGCCGATTCCCTTGGCTGAGAAGCAACCCCACACATGAATGGTTTCAGGATGCTTAACAGTTGGCATGAGACAAGCCTGGTGGTAGCGCTCACCTTGTCTTCTCCGAATGAGGCGTTTTCCTGATGTCCCAAACAATCGAAAAGGGGATTCATCAGAGAAAATAACTTTACCCCAGTCCTCAGCAGTCCACTGCCTGTACCTTTTGCAGAATATCAGTCTGTCCATGATGTTTTTTCTGGAGAGAAGTGGCTTCTTTGCTGCCCTCCTTGAGACCAGGCCTTGCTCCAAGAGTCTCCGCCTCACAGTGCGTGCAGATGCACTCACACCTGCCTGCTGCCATTCCTGAGCAAGCTCTGCACTGCTGGTAGCCCGATCCCGCAGCTGAAACACTTTTAAGAGACGGTCCTGGCGCTTGCTGGTCTTTCTTGGGCACCCTGGAGCCTTTTTGGCAACAATGGAACCTCTCTCCTTGAAGTTCTTGATGATGCGATAGATTGTTGACTGAGGTGCAATCTTTCTAGCTGCGATACTCTTCCCTGTTAGGCCATTTTTGTGCATTGCAATGATGACTGCACGTGTTTCTTTAGAGATAACCATGGTTAACAGAAGAGAAACAATGATGCTAAGCACCAGCCTCCTTTTAAAGTGTCCAGTGGTGTCATTCTTACTTAATCATGACAGATTGATCTCCAGCCATGTCCTCATCAACACCCACACCTGTGTTAATGGAGCAATCACTGAAAAGAGGTTAGCTGGTCCTTTTAAGGCAGGGCTGCAATGATGTTGAAATGTGTTTTGGGGGATAAACTTAATTTTCTAGCCAAATATTGACTTTGCAAGTAATTGCTGTTAAGCTGATCACTCTTTATAACATTCTGGAGTATATGCAAATTGCCATTAGAAAAAGTGAAGCAGTAGACTTTGTAAAAATTAATATTTGTGTCATTCTCAAAACTTTTGTCCATGACTGTACAATGGGAGCCGGGCTGCTATAGTATCTTTAAAGAATCTTTATTTCTTTCTCTCTGTTTCTTTCTCTCTCTCTGTTCTTTCTTTCCCATCTTTCTTTCTCTCTGTTCTTTTTCTTTCTTTCTCTCTGTTCTTTCTTTCCCCTCTTTCTCTCTGTTCTTTCTTTCCTTCTCTCGCTCTGTTTCTTTCTTTTTCTCTATCTCTCTGTTCTTTCTTTCCCTTCTTTCTTTTTCTCTCTCTCTGTTCTTTCCCCTCTTTCTTTCTTTCTTTCTTTCTGTTCTTTTCTTCTTTCTCTCTCTTTTTCCCCTCTTTCGTTCTCTCTCTGTTCCTTCTTTCTTTCCCCTCTTTCTTTCTTTCTGTTCTTTTCTTCTTTCTCTCTCTTTTTCCCCTCTTTCGTTCTCTCTCTGTTCCTTCTTTCTTTCCCCTCTTTCTTTCTTTCTTTCTTTCTTTCTTTCTTTCCCCTTTCTTTCTCTCTGTTCTTTTTCTTTCTTTCTCTCTGTTCTTTCTTTCCCCTCTTTCTTTCTATCTCTCTGTTCTTTCTTTCCCCTTTCTTTTTCTCTTTCTTTCTTTTTCTTTCTCTCTCTTCTTTCTTTCCTCTCTTTCTTTCTCTTTCTCTCTGTTCTTTCTTTCCCATCTTTCTTTCTCTTTCTGTTCTTTCTTCCTTTCTCTCTGTTCTTTCTTTCCCCTCTTTCTTTCTATCTCTCTGTTCTTTCTTTCTCTTTCTTTCTTTTTTTCTCTCTCTGTTCTTTTTTTCTCTCTGTTCTTTCTTTCTCTTTCTTTCCCCTCTTTCTTTCTTTCTTTCTGTTCTTTCTCTCTCTCTCTGTTCTTTCTTTCTCTTTCTTCCTCTCTCTCTGTTCTATCTTTCCCATCTTTCTTTCTCTCTATCTCTCTGTTCTTTCTTTCTTTCTCTCTTTGTTCTTTCTTTCCCTTCTTTCTCTCTCTCCCTCTGTTGTTTCTTTCTTTACCCTTTCTTTTTTTCTCTCCTTTCTTTTTTTCTGTCCCCTCTTTCTCTCTCTGTTTCTTTCTTTTTCTCTATCTCTCTGTTCTTTCTTTCCCCTCTTTCTTTCTTTTTCTTTCTTTCTTTTCTTTCTTTCTTTCTCCTCTCTGTTCTTTCCCCTCTTTCTTTCTTTCTCTGTTCTTTTTTCTTTCTCTCTCTCTGTTCTTTCTCTTTCTTTCTTTCATCTCTCTCTCTGTTCTTTCTTTCCCCTCTTTCTTTCTCTCTGTTCTTTCTTTCCCCTCTTTCTTTCTTTCTCTCTCTATTCTTTCTTTCTTTCTTTCTTTCTTTTTCTCTCTGTTCTTTTTTCCCCCTCTGTCTTTCTTTCTTTCTCTGTTCTTTCTTTCCTCTCTTTCTTTCTCTCTCCCTCTCTGTTCTTTCTTTCTCTCTCTGTTCTTTCTTTCCCCTCTTTCTTTCTTTCTCTCTCTCTCTGTTCTTTCTTTCTTTCCCCTCTTTCTTTCTTTCTCTCTCTCTCTGTTCTTTCCTTCCCCTTTGTTTCTTTCTCTCTCTGTTCTTTCTTTCTCTCTCTCTTCTTTCTTTCTTTTTCTCTCTGTTCTTTCTTTCCCCCTCTGTCTTTCTTTCTCTGTTCTTTCTTTCTCCTCTTTCTCTCTCCCTCTCTGTTCTTTCTTTCTCTGTTCTTTCTTTCCTCTCTTTCTTTCTCTGTTCTTTCTTTCCCATCTGTTCTTTCTTTCTCTCTCTGTTCTTTCTTCTCATCTGTCTTTTCTTCTCTCTCTTTTTTTCTTTCTTTCCCCTCTTTCTTTCTCCCTCTCTGTTCTTTTTTCCCCTCTTCTCTTTTTTTCTCTCTGTTCTTTTTTTCTGTCCCCTCTTCTTTTCTCGTTCTTTCTTTCTTTCCCATCTTTCTTTCTATCTCTCTCTGTTCTTTCTTTCCCGTCTTTCTTTCTTTCTTTCCCCTTTCTTTCTCCCTCCCGCTCTGTTCTTTCTTTCCCCTCTTTCTTTCTCCGTCTCTGTTCTTTCTTTCCCCTTTCTTTATTTCTTTCTCTCTCTACTTTCTCTGTGTTCTTTCTTCTTCCCTCTTTCTTTCTCTCTCTCTCTCCTTTCTCTCTGTTTTCTTTTTTCTCTCTCTGTTCTTTCTTTTACTTAGTACCAGTGTGCCCACAGTACCAGTCACTGTGCCCTGAGTACCAGTCAGTGTGATCACCAGTACTAAATGGGTGTGGTCGAGGCGTAGACATGGGTGTGACTAGTTGTGAAATGGGTGTGGTCGGGGCGTGGCCTAAAATTGTATCCCTCTTCACCATCTTCAAAAGTTGAGAGTTATGCTATTGGGGTGTGCCAGATCAGGACTAGCCTCCCTAGCACTCTTCCCTCTACCCCGCCTTCTGTCACCCAGTTAGCTGCTTTACTGTCCTGCAGCTCCATCCTACAATCCTCCCCCCACATCTATCCCATTGAGCGTCTGCTCAGTGAGTATCAGACTCCTTTACATATTGTCTATGGATCTCAGTGTTACCAGCTGCGCATTTAGATACAGTACCTGGGCTTCCAAATGCACAATGTGCTCACATCTCGCACAGCAGTATGCACCCTCGACCAGCTGTTCAAGGATCGCATACATATGGCAAGATGTACACTGGATGACATTGTCAATAATGGAGCACATTTCCTAATGGGGATTGCACCAGACAGAAATGTTAAGTAAAAAAATGCCAAGTATTAATAAAACACATACAGCAGTTCAGTAATTCCTCCCTTGGAAACTCCCTGAATCCAGTCATTGAATCACAAGTTACACACTTACCACAGTTTCCTCGTTCACACTCGCTAAGAAAGAAGATTTAAAGAGATTTTTGTTTTTTCCTCTCAGCAGCAATCCACCCTGCAGCTCAATGCACTTCCGAACACTGTTATTATGGGGCACTGTGGCTATCACTGTTATTATGGGGGCACTGTGGATATCACTGTTATTATGGGGGCACTGTGGATATCACTGTTATTATGGGGACACTGTGGATATCACTGTTATTATGGGGCACTGTGGATATCACTGTTATTATCGGGGCACTGTGGATATCACTGTTGTTATGGGGACACTGTGGATATCACTGTTATTATGGGGAGCAGTGTGGATATCACTGTTATTATGGGGGCACTGTGGATATCGCTGTTATTATGGGGAGCACTGTGGATATCAGTTATTATGGGGACACTGGGAATATCTCTGTTATTATGGGGAGCACTGTGGATATCACTGTTATTATGGGGAGCACTGTGGATATCACTGTTATTATGGTGACACTGGATATCTCTGTTATTATGCGGAGCAGTGTGGATATCACGGTTATTATTGGGCACTGCGGATATCACTGTTATTATGAGGCACTTTGGATATCACTGTTATTATGGGGACACTGTGGATATCATTGTTATTATGGGGAGCAGTGTGGATATCACTGTTATTATGGGGAACATTGTGGCTATCACTGTTATTATGGGGCACTGTGGCTATCACTGTTATTATGGGGACACTGTGGATATCACTGTTATTATGGGGCACTGTGGATATCACTGTTATTATGGGAGCACTGTGGATATCACTGTTATTATGGGGACAATGTGGATGTCACAGGTATTATGGGGCACTGTGGATATCACTGTTATGGGGCACTGTGGATATCAGTTATTATGGGGACACTGGGAATATCTCTGTTATTATGGGGAGCACTGTGGATATCACTGTTATTATGGGGAGCACTGTGGATATCACTGTTATTATGGGGACACTGGATATCTCTGATATTATGGGAGCAGTGTGGATATCACTGTTATTATTGGGCACTGCGGATATCACTGTTATTATGGGGGCACTGTGGATATCACTGTTTTATGGGGACACTGTGGATATCACTGTTATTATGGGGAGCAGTGTGGATATCACTGTTATTATGGGGAGCAGTGTGGATATCACTGTTATTATGGGGAGCACTGTGGATATCACTGTTATTATGGTGCATTGTGGATATCACTGTTATTATGGGGACACTGGATATCACTGTTATTATGGGGAGCAGTGTGGATATCACTGTTATTATGGGGACACTGTGGATATCACTGTTATTATGGGGACACTGTGGATATCACTGTTATTATGGGGAGCAGTGTGGATATCACTGTTATTATGGGGAGCACTGTGGATATCACTGTTATTATGGGGACACTGTAGATATCACTGTTATTATGGGGCACTGTGGATATCACTGTTATTATGTGGACACTGTAGATATCTCTGTTATTATGGGGCACTGTGGATATCACTGTTGTTATGGGGACACTGTGGATATCACTGTTATTTTGGGGAGCACTGTAGATATCACTGTTATTATGTGGACACTGTAGATATCTCTGTTATTATGGGGGCAC
The DNA here is from genome assembly GCA_033576555.1 of Oophaga sylvatica. Lineage (NCBI taxonomy): Eukaryota > Metazoa > Chordata > Amphibia > Anura > Dendrobatidae > Oophaga > Oophaga sylvatica. The sequence continues at coordinate 146,532 of JARQOD010000501.1, forward strand.
TGTGGATATCACTGTTGTTATGGGGACACTGTGGATATCACTGTTATTATGGGAGCAGTGTGGATATCACTGTTATTATGGGGCACTGTGGATATCACTGTTATTATGGGGCACTGAGGATATCACTGTTATTATGGGGGCACTGTGGATATCACTGTTATTATGGGGACACTGTGGATATCACTGTTATTATGGCGTCACTCTGGATATCACTGTTATTATGGGGACACTGTGGATATCACTGTTATTATGGGGCACTGTGGATATCACTGTTATTATGGGGGTACTGTGATTATCACTGTTATTATGGGGAGCAGTGTGGATATCGCTGTTATTATGGGGGCACTGTGGATATCACTGTTATTATGGGGCACTGTGGATATCACTGTTATTATGGGGCACTGTGGATATCACTGTTATTATGGGGACACTGTGGATATCGCTGTTATTATGAGGCACTGTGGATATCACTGTTATTATGGGGGCACTGTGGATATCACTGTTACTATGGGGACACTGTGGATATCACTGTTATTATGGGGGCACTGTGGATATCACTGTTACTATGGGGACACTGTGGATATCACTGTTATTATGGGGACACTGTGGATATCACTGTTATTATGGGGGCACTGTGGATATCACTGTTATTATGGGGACACTGTGGATATCACTGTTATTATGGGGACACTGTGGATATCGCTGTTATTATGGGGACACTGTGGATATCGGTGTTATTATGGGGGCACTGTGGATATCACTGTTATTATGGGGGCACTGTGGATATCGCTGTTATTATGGGGACACTGTGGATATCACTGTTAATATGGGGGCACTGTGGATATCACTGTTATTATGGGGCACTGTGGATATCGCTGTTATCATGGGGACACTGTGGATATCACTGTTATTATGGGGCACTGTGGATATCACTGTTATTATGGGGCACTGTGGATATCACT
>JARQOD010000502.1:0-50649 GCA_033576555.1 Oophaga sylvatica
TCTGTCATTCTCAAAAATAAATTTTTAGCACAAAAATATCCTCCCTATCTGGTTAAACAGGCTTACAATAATTCATTAGAATTAAAACAAACAACATTGCTTGAAAATAAAGAAAAAATAAAGAAAAATATCCTGTGAACAATGAATCCTGTATGAATTTCATAACCCAATACAGGCGTAATCACAAAGAGATTAGGGATGTGTTGCAAAAAAATTGGCATATTCTACAGAATGATCCTATTCTTAATAAAATCCCACCTCGGAACCCCAAAATAACATTTCGTAAAGCGCACAATATCAGGAATATTGTAGCACCAGGGCCGGCTCCAGGTTATTATTGGCCCCGGGCGAAAGAGTCTCAGTGGGTCCCTTTAACACATACCACAATTCATGATGCACAGATACGGCAGAGAAATATAGGTATAGTACAATACCAAACACTTCACTTCTTCCATTACATGAGTGATATCTATTGTAAATTCTACAATAGCTCAGAAACCGCCAAATCCTCACAGCGCACAGTACAGACTAGACAGTACAGTCCTCCATACAATATTATGGGCACCACATAGTCCTCCATACAGTATTATGGGCCAAATATAATGCTCCATAAAGAATATTGGACCCCAAATAATGCTCCATACAGGATACTGGTCCCCATATAATGCTCCATACAAAATATGGAGCTCTGCACTGTGCTGCGATCTGCACTGTTACGGCTCAGGAAAGGGCGCTGTGGAAAGACTCCCCATCATCATCATTATCATCATCATTGCCTCCCCATCATCATCATTGCCTCCCCATTATCATCATAATTGCCTCCCCATCATCATCATCATTGCCTCCCCATCATCATCATTGCCTCCCCATTATCATCATCATTGCTTCCTCATCATCATCATCAACATTGCCTCCCCATTATCATCATTGCCTCCCCATCATCATCATTACCTCCCCATCATAATCATCATTTCCTCCCCATCATCATCATCATTGCCTCCCATCATCATCATTGCCTCCCCATTATCATCATCATTGCCTCCCCATTATCATCATCATTGCTTCCTCATCATCATCATCAACATTGCCTCCCCATTATCATCATTGCCTCCGCATCATCATCATTATTGCTTCCCCATCATCATCATCATTGCCTTCCCATCATAATCATCATTGCCTCCCAATCATCATCATCATTGCCTCCCCATCATCAATATCATTGCTTCCCCATTATAATCATCATTGCCTCCCCATTATCATCATCATTGCTTCCTCATTATCATCATCATTTCCACACCATTATCATCATTGTCTCCCCATCATCATCATTATTTCCTCTACATCATCATCATCATTGCCTCCCCATCATCATTATCATTGACTCCCCATCATCATTATCATTGCCTCCCCATCATCATCGCCTCCCTATCATCATTATCATTGCCTCCCCTGCTGTGAATGTGCTAGAGATGGTTTCTGAGCAGAGGCTCCCTCTGGTGGTTACAGACAGTACTGAACCTTCCAGCGAGGAATGGCAATCTGGGATCACTGACTGGACTGATATAAGGGAGGTTACCTCCCATGATGGTCGCTGGTGATCGATTGTTCTTGTCTCAATTGTGGTTCCTGGTTCATTTGGAAGTTTGCTGGAGTCTTGCCTGCACATGCTGCTTTCAGATAAGATATTTTCTGCTTTTCTTTTTGTGCTTGCTTTTAGCATAGTTTTCTGCACTTTTGTGGAAGTCAGCCGGGTCCCCTGTTGTGAATGGGTTTGAGATGAGTTCTGAGCAGAGGCTCCCTCTGGTGGTTACAAGCGGTACTAGTGAGGATTGGGAATCAGGTGTTACTGATTGGTTTATTTAAGGGAATCATTTTCCCATCAGGGTTGCCGGTGATCAATTGTTCTGGTCTGAATCCTTCTTTCCAGTTTCCCTTGTAGCCTGCTGTGTCGTGTCTGCATCTCCTGCTATCAGATAAGACAATTTCTTATTTTGTGTTTTTGCTATATTTTTGCATTTTGTCCTGCACTTCTGTGGGGGCCTTCTGGGTCCCCTCCGGGGCTTTTGCCCTCTCAGTTTAGTCCAGCCACTGTGTTTTGTACTTTTGCTTTTTGCAGTTTTTTCAGTGGCTGCTGTTTTTGTTACACCAGAGAACTAATTTAGGTGGTAGAGGTCGTGTGATTTTGAAATTAGTAGAGTTGGTGTTTTTCAGGGTTTTCTGGGATTGCAGTAAGTACCCTTCCTTTCCTTTTCTATTTAGATAGTTTGGGCCCCAGCGTTTGCTCATACTATTTTCTTTCTGTGTCAGTATTTCCTCTTGTCTAACCGCCATTACATGTTTGGGGGCTTTCTATTATCTTTGGGGTTCTGCTCCGGGGCAGATAGCTTTCCTATTTCTATCTTTAGGTGTAGTTAGTTTCTCAGGCTGTGACGAGGCGTCTAGGACCATCGTAGGAACGCTCCACGGCTGCCTCTAGTTGTGGTGGTTAGTCAGGGTACTGCAATCTCATAGATTCCAACTGCTCTGGTGTATTTCCTTTTTTACCTGCACTCCTCAGCTACCGTAACATAACAGTATCACTGTCAGGAGTCGAACCCAGTACCTCTTGTCCACTGGCCAGCAGCTCTACCATCTGAGCTATTCTGCTGGCTGCAAAGTTCCTTGCTGAATCCAGATACCATTGACTGTTCTTCCTGATTGGCTACACCTAGTGCTCTCTTGATTGGGCCTCTGATTGCCAATTACACACCCTATATAAACCTGGCCCTGTGGGTGTGTCATTGCGAGATTATTGAGCTCCAAGCCTTTAGTCAAGCGTTTCCTCCTGATCCATTGCTACAAACACTGCTCTCCTGTGAACCGACCTCGGCCTGCCTTCTGACTACGCTCTCCGCCTGATCCATTGCTACAAACACTGCTCTCCTGTGAACCGACCTCGGCCTGCCTTCTGACTACGTTATCTGCCTGCTCCTCTGTTACCGAACTGCCTTTCCTGTGTACCGACCTCCGGCTGCCACCTGACTACGTTATCCGCCTGATCCATTGCTACAAACACTGCTTTCCTGTGTACCGACCTCCGGCTGCCATCTGACTACGCTACCTGCCTCTGCTTTCCCTAGTGTTTGCAGTAACATCGGCTCCAACCCAGACGGGATCTTGACAGAATAATCTCGCGCCAAATGGAGTCCGCTGTGAACACCCTGAGACGGCAAGTTACGGAGCTTCAAAGTTTTTGTACTGACTCTCAAGGAAAATATGCCAAGTTACAAACTGATTTCACGGCGATACAACAGGAAGTAATTGAGCTACAAAAACAACTTCTGGACGTGCGCAATTCAGGGTCCGAATCAAACGCGCGGCTGCCGCTGCCTGCAAAGTTCAGTGGGGATCGCAAGCAGTACCGAGGATTCCTCAATCAATGCCGCATATACTTCCAGATGCAACCTGCTCCCTTTACCAGTGAGAGGAAGAAAGTTTTTTTCATGATAAATCTCCTGACGGATGAAGCTCTTGCTTGGGCTTCACCTTATGTAGAAAAGGACTATGACCTCCTTAATGACCTGGAAGCCTTCACCGCAGCTATGAATCAAGTTTTTGATGACCCAAACCGCTGTGCCACAGCAGAAACCAAATTACATAATTTGCGCCAAGGACGTCGCTCTGTTGCGGAATATACATCGGAGTTCCGTCGCTGGGTGGCCGACACCACCTGGAATCCAGCGGCCCAGAGAAGTCAATTTCGACGAGGGCTATCAGAACCAGTGAAAGACGAGCTTGCCAGGGTTGAGACCCCTGACCAGTTGGAGGACTTTATTCAACTATGTATCCGGATTGACCAGAGACTTACTGAAAGGAGAAAGGAGAGACTGCGAGCACTTGGGAATAGCCCTGGCTTCTCATTTTCAGCATCAGATCACCAAGAAAAGACGCAAGTTGTGTCTGAACCGATGCAGATCGACGTCATCCGAAGACCACTCTCTGCACAGGAGAAGGAGAGGCGACGTGCAGAACATCTCTGCCTCTATTGTGGGGACCCTGGACACTATGCCATCAACTGTCCTAACAAAAGGACTATAGCCTTTACCAACAACAGGTCTGCCAGCAATACGGACCTTTCTCAGCAGTCGGATTCCATCTTGCAGACTATCTCATCAGTAACGCCAGAAATAGACAAAATACATACAACATCATCTCATTTTGTAATCCCCATTCAGGTTGTAATGGGCACCCAAAAAATACAATGCTCTGCCCTGTTGGATTCGGGAGCAGGAGGAAATTTTATGGACTTAAAGTTTACACGTGATAATAATATTTCCAGTAGGACCAAATCCACACCAATTGAAATGGAAACTGTGGATGGATCACCTTTGTCTTCTGGACCTGTCACGCATGAGACAATCGAACTGGAGATTTGTATCGACCCGGATCATCATGAAGCTGTCAGTTTCCACCTTATTTCATCTCCGAAATTTCCGGTTATTCTAGGGATCCCCTGGTTTTCAGTCCATAACCCTTCTATCAACTGGGCATCAAGGACCATCACCTTTCCATCTGACTACTGTAAGAATAATTGTCATAAGGAACCCCTGTTCTCCAACAAGTCCAAATCTCTGAGATTTCGCATGAGAAGGAAGAGAAACTACCACCTCAATATCAGCAGTTCTCTGATGTCTGCAGTAAGAAGAAAGCAGATCAATTACCTCCTCACCGTCCTTACGACTGTCCCATTGAATTGCTGCCAGGAGCAACCATTCCATTTGGACGGATTTACAATCTTTCCGAACCTGAATTGAAGGTATTAAGAAAGTTCCTGGATGAAAATTTAGAGAAAGGCTTTATTCGACCTTCCACATCTCCAGCTGGGGCACCCCTGTTCTTTGTTGAAAGAAAGACTCCACTCTGCGGCCATGTATTGACTACAGAGAGATGAATAATATCACTGTCAAGAATCGCTACCCGCTACCCTTGATTCCTGAACTATTTGAGAGACTCCGTTCTGCGAAAATCTTTACGAAGCTGGATCTTAGAGGGGCTTACAACCTCATACGGATTCGCCCAGGAGATGAGTGGAAGACCGCCTTCAGAACGAGATATGGACATTTTGAATCTCTTGTTATGACCTTTGGCCTTAGCAATGCCCAGCCACCTTTCAACATTTTATTAATGATGTATTTCGAGATTTCTTGGACCAATTCGTTGTGGCTTATCTCGATGACATTCTTATATTTTCAGACACCTTGGAAGAGCATCGCAGGCACGTCCAGTTAGTCTTGGAACGACTACAGGAGAACCATCTCTACATTAAACTTGAAAAATGTGAGTTTGAACAAACCAGTATCCAATTTCTGGGATATATCATCTCCCCAGAAGGTCTGAGCATGGATCCCGGCAAAATCAATGCTGTAGTAGACTGGCCTGTTCCAAGAAATTTAAAAGACGTCCAGCGTTTCATAGGATTTGCAAATTTTTACCGAAAATTTATAAAGAACTTTTCACGGATCATACTACCAATTACTACACTAACAAAAAAGACCAAAGCATTTTTCTGGTCTCCGGAGGCACAGGAGGCTTTTGACAAGTTGAAAACTCTTTTTACGTCTGCTCCATTGTTAGTACACCCAAATCCTGAATTGCCATTTACTGTCGAAGTGGACGCCTCGGACTCTGCAGTGGGAGCCATTCTGTCTCAGCGAGTTGGGGACAAGATGCAACTTCACCCATGTGCGTTTCTTTCCCACACCATGTCATCTGCAGAAAAGAACTACGACATTGGTAATAAAGAACTGTTAGCCATTAAAGTTGCCTTCTCCGAGTGGAGACATCTTCTGGAAGGTGCCAATCACCCTGTGACTGTTCTCACGGACCACAAGAATCTTGAATTCCTCCGTACAGCAAAAAGATTGTCTGCAAGACAAGCACGATGGGCCTTATTTTTCTCAAGATTCAATTTTATAATCTCTTACCGGCCTGGTTCAAGAAATGGCAAGGCTGACGCCCTGTCCAGGATGTGTTCGGAACCTCAGGAGAGGTCTAGTAATGATGATACAATTCTAGGCCCTAAAAATTTTTTGGGAATATTGCACTCTAGAGGACTATGTAATAGAATTAAAGATGGATATCAAGAGGACTCTTTCCTTAATCATCCTTCGGAAGACGTCGATCTTTCATTCAAAGAGGGGTTTTGGATGCAGAAACACCAAATATATGTACCTGAATCTTCTCGCCTTGAAGTCCTCAAAAGTGTCCATGATTCTAAACTGGCAGGACATCCTGGAGTTGCAAAAACACAAGACTTACTACTTCGTTTCTTTTGGTGGCCTAATTGTAGGAAGGACGTGAGGAAATATGTTTCAACCTGTTTAACATGCGCACGAAACAAGACCCCACGATCGTCTCCTCTAGGACTCTTACAACCACTCCCAGTTCCATCCAGGCCTTGGGGATCTATTTCCATGGATTTTATTGTGGAACTACCCCCTTCCAAACAGATGACCGTCATCCTTGTCATAGTGGACCGACTCACAAAAATGGCCCACTTTATTCCAACTGAAGGAATTCCTACTGCTGAAAAAACTGCAGAACTGATGATCAAAGAGGTATTCAGGTTACATGGAATTCCTGACAGCGTGGTGTCTGACAGAGGCGTTCAGTTTACATCAAAATTTTGGAAGAGTTTCTGTACAGCCTTGGGAGTCACGGTGAATCTTTCTACCGCTTTCCATCCTCAGTCCAATGGCCAGACGGAGAGAACGAACCAGACTTTGGAGCAATACCTCCGTTGCTTCATTTCCTATCTTCAGGATGACTGGGTGGACTATTTACCAACAGCAGAGTTTGCCTACAACAACTCCATACATAGCGCTACATCTCAAACCCCATTTTTTGCTAATTATGGAGTACATCCAGTATTTATCCCTAATCTGCCAGTGAACACTCCCATTCCTGCTGTTAATGACAGGCTTACAAAATTACAGGAATCCCAGAAGGAATTATCAGAGATATTGCTCAAGACCCAGGAAGAATATAAGGAAGCAGCAGATAAACATCGGAGAGTGCCCCCTGCTCTTCAGGTTGGAGACAAAGTTTGGCTGTCCACTAAAAACCTTAAGACACATGTGCCATCCTCCAAATTGGGTCAGAAATTCATTGGACCTTTTCAAATTTCTGCAAAAATTAACCAGGTTGCTTTTCGTTTAAAACTTCCCAACAATCTAAAGATTCATCCAGTGTTTCACATATCCTTGCTCAAACCCTTCTGTGAAAACCCGTTTCCAGGAAGAATTCAGCCACCTCCTCCACCAGAAAGGATCCGTGGTGAAGAAGAATACATTGTGGATAAGATTCTGGACTCCCGAAAATTCAGAGGTAAACTGCAGTATCTGGTGCAGTGGAAGGGTTACGGACCAGAGGAAAATTCATGGGAACCAAGGGAGAACGTCCATGCTCCTAGACTAACAAGAGCCTTTCATCAGAGGTACCCGGATAAGCCAGCCCTGAGATGTCCAGAGGCCATCCTGGAAGGAGGGAGTACTGTCAGGAGTCGAACCCAGTACCTCTTGTCCACTGGCCAGCAGCTCTACCATCTGAGCTATTCTGCTGGCTGCAAAGTTCCTTGCTGAATCCAGATACCATTGACTGTTCTTCCTGATTGGCTACACCTAGTGCTCTCTTGATTGGGCCTCTGATTGCCAATTACACACCCTATATAAACCTGGCCCTGTGGGTGTGTCATTGCGAGATTATTGAGCTCCAAGCCTTTAGTCAAGCGTTTCCTCCTGATCCATTGCTACAAACACTGCTCTCCTGTGAACCGACCTCGGCCTGCCTTCTGACTACGCTCTCCGCCTGATCCATTGCTACAAACACTGCTCTCCTGTGAACCGACCTCGGCCTGCCTTCTGACTACGTTATCTGCCTGCTCCTCTGTTACCGAACTGCCTTTCCTGTGTACCGACCTCCGGCTGCCACCTGACTACGTTATCCGCCTGATCCATTGCTACAAACACTGCTTTCCTGTGTACCGACCTCCGGCTGCCATCTGACTACGCTACCTGCCTCTGCTTTCCCTAGTGTTTGCAGTAACATCGGCTCCAACCCAGACGGGATCTTGACAATCACCGGCCTTAAAAAAAAAATTGTATGGTACTCACAGAAGGGAAAAAATATTTTGAAGGAAGAAAAGTTGTCAGAGATATTTTTCTGTTTGTTGCATTTTTTTTTTTTTTTCCCTCTGTATCTCTGGGTGCTGGGGAGGATCTTTTCTCCCAATGGAGTTTGCACAGTTGTCTGGCCGTGTGGATCAGCTTGCCACTGAGGTTCGGAGTATTGCTGCATATCTTGCTAGGTTGCCTGTTGTGGAACCTAGGATCCCCATGCCAGATTTGTTTTCAGGGGATCGAGCTAAGTTTCAGAATTTCAAAAATAATTGTAAATTGTTTCTTGCCTTAAAATCTAAGTCCTCAGGAAACGCAGCGCAGCAGGTTCAAATTGTCATCTCTCTCCTGCGCGGCGATCCTCAGGATTGGGCTTTTTCCCTCACACCTGGGGATCCTGTTTTGAGTGATGTTGATGCATTTTTTCAGGCTTTGGGGTTATTGTACGATGAGCCTAATGTCACTGATCAAGCTGAAAAAGCCTTGTTGGCATTAAATCAGGGGCTTGATGACGCTGAGTTATACTGTCAGAGATTCCGTAGGTGGGCAGTCCTGACCAAATGGAATGACGACGCTTTGGCGGCCCTTTTCCGGAAGGGTCTGTCGGATAATGTAAAGGATGTTATGGTGGGATTCCCTGTCCCCTCTGGTCTCAATGATTCTATGTCATTAGCGATTCAAATTGACAGACGTTTGCGTGAGTGGAGAAGTATGCGTGGAGTGGTGTTGCCTTGTGAGCCAGCTGCTGAGCCCATGCAGTGTGATGGAGTGGTGTCTGGGGCACAGCGTCATGAGTTTCGAAAGCGCAATGGGTTATGTTTCTACTGTGGTGATGCCTCTCATGCTATTTCAGTCTGCCCTAAGCGGGGAAGACGTTTTGCGCGCTCAGTTGTCTTGGGTAGTGTTCAGACTAAGTTTTTATTAACTGTCACTCTGATATGCTCTCTGTCCTCATTTTCTGCTCAGGCTTTCGTTGATTCTGGAGCAGCTATTAACCTGATGGATTATGATTTTGCTAAACGTTGTGGATTTCCCTTGATACCCCTACAGAAGTCTATTCCCCTACTGGGGATCGATTCTACCCCTTTGGCTGAGAATAAACCCCAGTTTTCTACTCAGGTGATAATGAGGGTTGAACCTGATCACCAGGAGTGTGTTATGTTACGGTAGCTGAGGAGTGCAGGTAAAAAAGGAAATACACCAGAGCAGTTGGAATCTATGAGATTGCAGTACCCTGACTAACCACCACAACTAGAGGCAGCCGTGGAGCGTTCCTACGATGGTCCTAGACGCCTCGTCACAGCCTGAGAAACTAACTACACCTAAAGATAGAAATAGGAAAGCTATCTGCCCCGGAGCAGAACCCCAAAGATAATAGAAAGCCCCCAAACATGTAATGGCGGTTAGACAAGAGGAAACACTGACACAGAAAGAAAATAGTATGAGCAAACGCTGGGGCCCAAACTATCTAAATAGAAAAGGACAGGAAGGGTACTTACTGCAATCCCAGAAAACCCTGAAAAACACCAACATACTAATTTCAAAATCACCTGAGATCACACGACCTCTACCACCTAAATTAGTTCTCTGGTGTAACAAAAACAGCAGCCACTGAAAAAACTGCAAAAAGCAAAAGTACAAAACACAGTGGCTGGACTAAACTGAGAGGGCAAAAGCCCCCGGAGGGGACCCAGAAGGCCCCCACAGAAGTGCAGGACAAAATGCAAAAATATAGCAAAAACACAAAATAAGAAATTGTCTTATCTGATAGCAGGAGATGCAGACACGACACAGCAGGCTACAAGGGAAACTGGAAAGAAGGATTCAGACCAGAACAATTGATCACCGGCAACCCTGATGGGAAAATGATTCCCTTAAATAAGACCAATCAGTAACACCTGATTCCCAATCCTCACTAGTACCGCTTGTAACCACCAGAGGGAGCCTCTGCTCAGAACTCATCTCAAACCCATTCACAACAGTACCCCCCCCTTGAGGAGGGGTCACCGAACCCCTCATTTGAGCAACCAGGTCGGTCAGGATGAGTTCTATGATACGCACGGATAAGTCTCCTAGCATGGATGTCCGAAGCAAACACCCAAGAATTATCTTCCTGACCATAACCTCTCCATTTAACCAAATACTGGAGTCTTCGTCTAGAAAAACGAGAATCCAATATTTTCTCAACCACATACTCCAGATTGCCCTCAACCAAACAGGGTCAGGAGGCACAGCAGCAGGAACCACTGGCTCAACAAACCTCTTCAACAAGGACTTGTGGAACACGTTATGGATCTTAAATGTCCCTGGAAGAAGCAAACGAAAAGAAACAGGATTAATAATATCCATGATCTTATAAGGTCCAATGAACCTAGGCTTAAATTTAGGAGATGCTACTCTCATAGGAATATTCTTTGAGGACAACCAGACCAAGTCCCCCACTTTAAACCGAGGACCATCAGTCCTATGCCGGTTAGCAAACCGCTGGGACTTCTCCTGAGAGAGGGACAACCTCTCCACTACCTGGTCCCAAATCTGCTGCATACGCTCAACAACAGAGTCAACACCTGGACAGACAGAAGCCTCCGTCTGTCCTGAAGAAAATCGAGGGTGAAACCCAGAATTACAGAAAAACGGAGACATCAAAGTGGCAGAGCTAGCCCTATTATTAAGAGCAAACTCAGCCAAAGGCAAAAAAGAGACCCAGTCATCCTGATCAGCAGACACAAAGCATCTTAGATAAGTCTCCAATGTCTGGTTTGTTCTCTCAGTTTGACCATTGGTCTGAGGATGAAATGCCGAGGAGAAAGACAATTGAACACCCAGTTTAGAACAAAAAGTCCTCCAAAATCTGGAAACAAACTGGACTCCTCTGTCAGACACAATGTTCTCAGGAATGCCGTGTAAACGAACCACGTGCTGAAGGAACAACGGCACCAATTCAGAGGAGGAAGGCAACTTAGGTAATGGCACAAGATGTATCATTTTGGAAAACCTATCACAAATTACCCAGATGGTGGTCATTCTCTGAGAAACAGGAAGATCGGAAATGAAATCCATAGAGATATGGGTCCATGGTCTCTTGGGCACAGGCAATGGCATCAACAAACCACTAGAGCGAGAGCAAGGCTTGGAGCGAGAGCAAGTCCCGCAGGACTGCACAAATTCCCTGACATCGCGAGACAAGGTAGGCCACCAAAAGGACCGACTAACCAAGTCTCTGGTACCAAAAATTCCGGGATGCCCAGCCAATGCGGAACAATGAATCTCAGACATCACACTCTTTTTCCATTGGTCCGGGACAAACAATTTTCCAACAGGGCAGCGCTCGGGCCTATCCTCCTGACACCCCTCCAGAGCAAGTCTCAAATTAGGCGAGATGGCGGAAAGAACTACACCCTCCTTCAAAATAACAGAGGGATCAGATAGCTCAGGAGAGTCCGCAAGGAAACTCCTCGAGAGGGCATCCGCCTTAACATTCTTAGTGCCAGGAAGAAAGGAAACCACAAAATTAAAACGTGTGAAAAACAAGGCCCACCTGGCCTGTCTAGGATTGAGTCGCTTGGCAGATTCCAGATAGACCAGATTCTTATGGTCCGTAAGGACCACCACCTGATGTTTGGCTCCCTCCAGCCAATGTCTCCACTCTTCAAAAGCCCACTTCATGGCCAATAACTCCCGATTACCCACGTCATAATTACGTTCAGTAGGAGAAAATTTTCGAGAGAAAAAGGCACAAGGGTTACTTTTAGAGGTCTCTGGATCTTTTTGGGACAAAACGGCACCTGCCCCAATTTCAGAGGCATCAACCTCCACCTGAAATGGCAGAGAAACATCAGGCTGCCGTAGAACAGGAGCAGAAGTGAATCTCTGCTTAAGTTCCTGAAACGCAGAGACTGCCTCAGGAGGCCAATTCACCACATCAGAACCCTTTCTGGTCAAATCAGTTAATGGTTTAACAATAACAGAGAAATTACCAATAAATTTACGATAAAAATTGGCAAAACCCAAAAATCTCTGAAGAGCCTTTAATGAAGTAGGTTGGACCCAATCACAGATGGCCTGAACCTTGACCGGGTCCATTTCAATAACAGATGGGGACAAAATGAATCCCAGAAATGAGATCTTCTGTACGCCAAAAAGACACTTTGATCCCTTCACATACAGAGCATTCTCTCTCAAAATCTGGAATACAGTTCGAACATGTTTCACATGAGAGTCCCAGTCATTAGAAAAAATCAAGATATCATCCAAATAAACAATCAGAAACTTGTCCACAAAATCCCTGAAAATGTCATTCATGAAGGACTGGAAGACGGAAGGAGCATTAGTGAGCCCAAAGGGCATCACAAGGTACTCAAAATGCCCTTCAGGGGTGTTAAATGCCGTCTTCCATTCATCCCCGTGCTTAATGCGAATAAGGTTATACGCCCCCCTGAGGTCAAGCTTGGTAAACCAAGTAGCGTTTTTCACCCTGGAAAACAGGTCAGAAATCAAGGGTAACGGGTATTGATATTTCACAGTAATATTGTTCAAGAGACGATAATCAATACACGGCCTTAATGAACCATCTTTTTTGGCCACAAAGAAAAAACCGGCACCTAAGGGTGAAGAGGATGGTCTGATATGACCCTTCTCCAATGATTCCTTGATATAAGACCGCATAGCGTCATGTTCAGGTACAGACAAGTTAAAGAGGCGACCCTTAGGGAATTTACTACCTGGCACTAATTCAATAGCGCAGTCATAGCTCCTATGGGGAGGTAAGGATGCAGATTTACTTTCGCTAAACACATCAGAAAAATCAAACAAAAAGTCAGGAACATCCTCAGCCTGGGGGGAGGCAGAAAAAACAGGAGTGTTGGTATTAACACATTGGCAGCCCCAACTGGTTACAGACACAGATTTCCAATCCAAAACAGGATTATGAGACTGTAACCAAGGGAAACCCAGCACGATAATGTCATGCAGATTATATAGAACCAAAAATTTGCAGCACTCCTGGTGATCAGGTTCAACCCTCATTATCACCTGAGTAGAAAACTGGGGTTTATTCTCAGCCAAAGGGGTAGAATCGATCCCCAGTAGGGGAATAGACTTCTGTAGGGGTATCAAGGGAAATCCACAACGTTTAGCAAAATCATAATCCATCAGGTTAATAGCTGCTCCAGAATCAACGAAAGCCTGAGCAGAAAATGAGGACAGAGAGCATATCAGAGTGACAGTTAATAAAAACTTAGTCTGAACACTACCCAAGACAACTGAGCGTGCAAAACGTCTTCCCCGCTTAGAGCAGACTGAAATAGCATGAGAGGCATCACCACAGTAGAAACATAACCCATTGCGCTTTCGAAACTCATGACGCTGTGCCCCAGACACCACTCCATCACACTGCATGGGCTCAGCAGCTGGCTCACAAGGCAACACCACTCCACGCATACTTCTCCGCTCACGCAAACGTCTGTCAATTTGAATCGCTAATGACATAGAATCATTGAGACCAGAGGGGACAGGGAATCCCACCATAACATCCTTTACATTATCCGACAGACCCTTCCGGAAAAGGGCCGCCAAAGCGTCGTCATTCCATTTGGTCAGGACTGCCCACCTACGGAATCTCTGACAGTATAACTCAGCATCATCAAGCCCCTGATTTAATGCCAACAAGGCTTTTTCAGCTTGATCAGTGATATTAAGCTCATCGTACAATAACCCCAAAGCCTGAAAAAATACATCAACATCACTCAAAACAGGATCCCCAGGTGTCAGGGAAAAAGCCCAATCCTGAGGATCGCCGCGCAGGAGAGAGATGACAATTTGAACCTGCTGCGCTGCGTTTCCTGAGGACTTAGATTTTAAGGCAAGAAACAATTTACAATTATTTTTGAAATTCTGAAACTTAGCTCGATCCCCTGAAAACAAATCTGGCATGGGGATCCTAGGTTCCACAACAGGCAACCTAGCAAGATATGCAGCAATACTCTGAACCTCAGTGGCAAGCTGATCCACACGGCCAGACAACTGTGCAAACTCCATTGGGAGAAAAGATCCTCCCCAGCACCCAGAGATACAGAGGGAAAAAAAAAAAAAAAAAAAAATGCAACAAACAGAAAAATATCTCTGACAACTTTTCTTCCTTCAAAATATTTTTTTTTTCCCTTCTGTGAGTACCATACAATTTTTATGGCCGGTGATACTGTTATGTTACGGTAGCTGAGGAGTGCAGGTAAAAAAGGAAATACACCAGAGCAGTTGGAATCTATGAGATTGCAGTACCCTGACTAACCACCACAACTAGAGGCAGCCGTGGAGCGTTCCTACGATGGTCCTAGACGCCTCGTCACAGCCTGAGAAACTAACTACACCTAAAGATAGAAATAGGAAAGCTATCTGCCCGGAGCAGAACCCCAAAGATAATAGAAAGCCCCCAAACATGTAATGGCGGTTAGACAAGAGGAAACACTGACACAGAAAGAAAATAGTATGAGCAAACGCTGGGGCCCAAACTATCTAAATAGAAAAGGACAGGAAGGGTACTTACTGCAATCCCAGAAAACCCTGAAAAACACCAACATACTAATTTCAAAATCACCTGAGATCACACGACCTCTACCACCTAAATTAGTTCTCTGGTGTAACAAAAACAGCAGCCACTGAAAAAACTGCAAAAAGCAAAAGTACAAAACACAGTGGCTGGACTAAACTGAGAGGGCAAAAGCCCCCGGAGGGGACCCAGAAGGCCCCCACAGAAGTGCAGGACAAAATGCAAAAATATAGCAAAAACACAAAATAAGAAATTGTCTTATCTGATAGCAGGAGATGCAGACACGACACAGCAGGCTACAAGGGAAACTGGAAAGGATTCAGACCAGAACAATTGATCACCGGCAACCCTGATGGGAAAATGATTCCCTTAAATAAGACCAATCAGTAACACCTGATTCCCAATCCTCACTAGTACCGCTTGTAACCACCAGAGGGAGCCTCTGCTCAGAACTCATCTCAAACCCATTCACAACAGGAGTGCTGCAAATTTTTGGTTCTATATAATCTGCATGACATTATCGTGCTGGGTTTCCCTTGGTTACAGTCTCATAATCCTGTTTTGGATTGGAAATCTGTGTCTGTAACCAGTTGGGGCTGCCAATGTGTTAATACCAACACTCCTGTTTTTTCTGCCTCCCCCCAGGCTGAGGATGTTCCTGACTTTTTGTTTGATTTTTCTGATGTGTTTAGCGAAAGTAAATCTGCATCCTTACCTCCCCATAGGAGCTATGACTGCGCTATTGAATTAGTGCCAGGTAGTAAATTCCCTAAGGGTCGCCTTTTTAACTTGTCTGTACCTGAACATGACGCTATGCGGTCTTATATCAAGGAATCATTGGAGAAGGGTCATATCAGACCATCCTCTTCACCCTTAGGTGCCGGTTTTTTTTTGTGGCCAAAAAAGATGGTTCATTAAGGCCGTGTATTGATTATCGTCTCTTGAACAATATTACTGTGAAATATCAATACCCGTTACCCTTGATTTCTGACCTGTTTTCCAGGGTGAAAAACGCTACTTGGTTTACCAAGCTTGACCTCAGGGGGGCGTATAACCTTATTCGCATTAAGCACGGGGATGAATGGAAGACGGCATTTAACACCCCTGAAGGGCATTTTGAGTACCTTGTGATGCCCTTTGGGCTCACTAATGCTCCTTCCGTCTTCCAGTCCTTCATGAATGACATTTTCAGGGATTTTGTGGACAAGTTTCTGATTGTTTATTTGGATGATATCTTGATTTTTTCTAATGACTGGGACTCTCATGTGAAACATGTTCGAACTGTATTCCAGATTTTGAGAGAGAATGCTCTGTATGTGAAGGGATCAAAGTGTCTTTTTGGCGTACAGAAGATCTCATTTCTGGGATTCATTTTGTCCCCATCTGTTATTGAAATGGACCCGGTCAAGGTTCAGGCCATCTGTGATTGGGTCCAACCTACTTCATTAAAGGCTCTTCAGAGATTTTTGGGTTTTGCCAATTTTTATCGTAAATTTATTGGTAATTTCTCTGTTATTGTTAAACCATTAACTGATTTGACCAGAAAGGGTTCTGATGTGGTGAATTGGCCTCCTGAGGCAGTCTCTGCGTTTCAGGAACTTAAGCAGAGATTCACTTCTGCTCCTGTTCTACGGCAGCCTGATGTTTCTCTGCCATTTCAGGTGGAGGTTGATGCCTCTGAAATTGGGGCAGGTGCCGTTTTGTCCAAAAAGATCCAGAGACCTCTAAAAGTAACCCTTGTGCCTTTTTCTCTCGAAAATTTTCTCCTACTGAACGTAATTATGACGTGGGTAATCGGGAGTTATTGGCCATGAAGTGGGCTTTTGAAGAGTGGAGACATTGGCTGGAGGGAGCCAAACATCAGGTGGTGGTCCTTACGGACCATAAGAATCTGGTCTATCTGGAATCTGCCAAGCGACTCAATCCTAGACAGGCCAGGTGGGCCTTGTTTTTCACACGTTTTAATTTTGTGGTTTCCTTTCTTCCTGGCACTAAGAATGTTAAGGCGGATGCCCTCTCGAGGAGTTTCCTTGCGGACTCTCCTGAGCTATCTGATCCCTCTGTTATTTTGAAGAATGGTGTAGTTCTTTCCGCCATCTCGCCTAATTTGAGACTTGCTCTGGAGGGGTGTCAGGAGGATAGGCCCGAGCGCTGCCCTGTTGGAAAATTGTTTGTCCCGGACCAATGGAAAAAGAGTGTGATGTCTGAGATTCATTGTTCCGCATTGGCTGGGCATCCCGGAATTTTTGGTACCAGAGACTTGGTTAGTCGGTCCTTTTGGTGGCCTACCTTGTCTCGCGATGTCAGGGAATTTGTGCAGTCCTGCGGGACTTGCTCTCGCTCCAAGCCTTGCTCTCGCTCTAGTGGTTTGTTGATGCCATTGCCTGTGCCCAAGAGACCATGGACCCATATCTCTATGGATTTCATTTCCGATCTTCCTGTTTCTCAGAGAATGACCACCATCTGGGTAATTTGTGATAGGTTTTCCAAAATGATACATCTTGTGCCATTACCTAAGTTGCCTTCCTCCTCTGAATTGGTGCCGTTGTTCCTTCAGCACGTGGTTCGTTTACACGGCATTCCTGAGAACATTGTGTCTGACAGAGGAGTCCAGTTTGTTTCCAGATTTTGGAGGACTTTTTGTTCTAAACTGGGTGTTCAATTGTCTTTCTCCTCGGCATTTCATCCTCAGACCAATGGTCAAACTGAGAGAACAAACCAGACATTGGAGACTTATCTAAGATGCTTTGTGTCTGCTGATCAGGATGACTGGGTTCTTTTTTGCCTTTGGCTGAGTTTGCTCTTAATAATAGGGCTAGCTCTGCCACTTTGATGTCTCCGTTTTTCTGTAATTCTGGGTTTCACCCTCGATTTTCTTCAGGACAGACGGAGGCTTCTGTCTGTCCAGGTGTTGACTCTGTTGTTGAGCGTATGCAGCAGATTTGGGACCAGGTAGTGGAGAGGTTGTCCCTCTCTCAGGAGAAGTCCCAGCGGTTTGCTAACCGGCATAGGACTGATGGTCCTCGGTTTAAAGTGGGGGACTTGGTCTGGTTGTCCTCAAAGAATATTCCTATGAGAGTAGCATCTCCTAAATTTAAGCCTAGGTTCATTGGACCTTATAAGATCATGGAGATTATTAATCCTGTTTCTTTTCGTTTGCTTCTTCCAGGGACATTTAAGATCCATAACGTGTTCCACAAGTCCTTGTTGAAGAGGTTTGTTGAGCCAGTGGTTCCTGCTGCTGTGCCTCCTGACCCTGTTTTGGTTGAGGGCAATCTGGAGTATGTGGTTGAGAAAATATTGGATTCTCGTTTTTCTAGACGAAGACTCCAGTATTTGGTTAAATGGAGAGGTTATGGTCAGGAAGACAATTCTTGGTGTTTGCTTCGGACATCCATGCTAGGAGACTTATCCGTGCGTATCATAGAACTCATCCTGACCGACCTGGTTGCTCAAATGAGGGTTCGGTGACCCCTCCTCAAGGGGGGGGTACTGTTGTGAATGGGTTTGAGATGAGTTCTGAGCAGAGGCTCCCTCTGGTGGTTACAAGCGGTACTAGTGAGGATTGGGAATCAGGTGTTACTGATTGGTCTTATTTAAGGGAATCATTTTCCCATCAGGGTTGCCGGTGATCAATTGTTCTGGTCTGAATCCTTCTTTCCAGTTTCCCTTGTAGCCTGCTGTGTCGTGTCTGCATCTCCTGCTATCAGATAAGACAATTTCTTATTTTGTGTTTTTGCTATATTTTTGCATTTTGTCCTGCACTTCTGTGGGGGCCTTCTGGGTCTCCTCCGGGGGCTTTTGCCCTCTCAGTTTAGTCCAGCCACTGTGTTTTGTACTTTTGCTTTTTGCAGTTTTTTCAGTGGCTGCTGTTTTTGTTACACCAGAGAACTAATTTAGGTGGTAGAGGTCGTGTGATCTCAGGTGATTTTGAAATTAGTAGAGTTGGTGTTTTTCAGGGTTTTCTGGGATTGCAGTAAGTACCCTTCCTTTCCTTTTCTATTTAGATAGTTTGGGCCCCAGCGTTTGCTCATACTATTTTCTTTCTGTAAAACACAAAGAACCACCAAAAACGAACTAGATTCCCAAAATAGTATAAAAATATAAATTTTATTGAATAATATAACATGTAGGAAATTCGGACAAGTAAGGGAAGGAGGTGAAGACCAAAATTGTAGATGTAAAATGAGGGGTGCTACAGAGGAGATTAGGATGATACATGGAATAGTAAATGGGCATAATACTAGCAGTCATAATATATCCTAATACATATTCATTGTCTAAGATCACCGTGGGTGATCATACACTGCCCACATGTGCTACCCCAATATGTCCACTCAGCAGGGGCAGAGCTAAAATCAAATGGATACATAAATCACCCAGAAAAATGATAGCGTTATATGAATATAGGTAATAGCATTAACACAATAGTTTTTAGTCCATAAATGCGGAAATCCCAGCAATTACCTAGATATATGAAGGTATGGACGTCTCCTCCGTGCACCCTCCCCGACGCGCGTTTCGGCGACACTGGCCTTTCTCAAGGGGTATATACCCCTTGAGAAAGGCCAGTGTCGCCGAAACGCGCGCATTTTTCTGGGTGATTTATGTATCCATTTGATTTTAGCTCTGCCCCTGCTGAGTGGACATATTGGGGTAGCACATGTGGGCAGTGTATGATCACCCACGGTGATCTTAGACAATGAATATGTATTAGGATATATTATGACTGCTAGTATTATGCCCATTTACTATTCCATGTATCATCCTAATCTCCTCTGTAGCACCCCTCATTTTACATCTACAATTTTGGTCTTCACCTCCTTCCCTTACTTGTCCGAATTTCCTACATGTTATATTATTCAATAAAATTTATATTTTTATACTATTTTGGGAATCTAGTTCGTTTTTGGTGGTTCTTTGTGTTTGCCTTGTTTTGCGATATTCCCTAACTTTTTTCTGATAATTGCCTATATACATCCATGTATTTACTCATTTATGGTTAATCATCTTTAGGCTAATTATTTCCATGAAAGTTGTATTATATTTTCTTTCTGTGTCAGTATTTCCTCTTGTCTAACCGCCATTACATGTTTGGGGGCTTTCTATTATCTTTGGGGTTCTGCTCCGGGGCAGATAGCTTTCCTATTTCTATCTTTAGGTGTAGTTAGTTTCTCAGGCTGTGACGAGGCGTCTAGGACCATCGTAGGAACGCTCCACGGCTGCCTCTAGTTGTGGTGGTTAGTCAGGGTACTGCAATCTCATAGATTCCAACTGCTCTGGTGTATTTCCTTTTTTACCTGCACTCCTCAGCTACCGTAACATAACAGTCCCCTCCTGGGGCCTGTGCTCCTCTCAATTTATCTGTAGCCACTGTTTTTTGTTCATTTGCTTTTTCCTGTTTTTTCAGTGGCTGCGGCTTTGTTTTGTTACACCAGAGATCTGATTTAGGTGGTAGAGATCGAGTGATCTCAGGTTTTTTGGCAATCAGAAGTGCTGGTGTTTTTTAGGGTTTTTGTTGGATTGCAGTCAGAATTCTTTCCTGTACTTTTCTGTCTAGACAGATTGGGCCCCAACGTTTGCTCACTCTATTTTCTGTCTGTGTCCGTGCTTTCTTCTTGTCTAACTGCCATTACATGTTTGGGGGCTTCCTATTTTCTTTGGGGATCTGCTCCGGGACAGATAGCTTTCATCTTTCTGCCTTTAGGTGTAGTTATCTCTCAGGCTGTGACGAGGCGTCTAGGATCAACGTAGGAACGCTCCACGGCTACCTCTAGTTGTGTGGTTAGTTCAGGTTACTGCAATCCAATAGGTCCCAGCCTCTCTGGTGTATTAACGTTTTTGCTTTTTCTCCTCAGCTACCTAAACATAACAGTATCACCGACCAAAACTAAAATTGTATGGTACTCACAGAAGGGAGAAATAGTGTGGAAAGAAAAAAGTTGTCAGAGATTTTTTTTTTTTTCAGTTTGTTGCATTTTTTTCCCTCTTTCTCTCTGGGTGCTGAGGAGGATTTTTTTCTCTCAATGGAGTTTGCACAGTTGTCTGGCCGTGTGGATCAGCCTGCCACTGAGGTTCGGAGTATTGCTTCCTATCTTGCTGGGTTGCCGGTTGTGGAACCTAGGATCCCCATGCAAGACTTGTTTTTGGAGTATTGGGCTAAATTTCTGAATTTCAAAAATAACTGTAAGTTGTTTTTTGCCTTGAAGCCTAAGTCCTCAGGGAACGCAGCACAGCAGGTTCAAATTGTTATCTCTCTCCTGCGCGGTGACCCTCAGGATTGGTCTTTTTCCCTGACACCTGGGGATCCTGCTTTGAATGATGTTGATGTATTTTTTCAGGCTCTGGGGTTGTTGTACGATGAACCTAATGTCACTGATCAGGCTGAGAAGACCTTGTTGGCATTAAGTCAGGGCTGTGAAGCCGCTGAACTGTACTGTCAGAAATTTCGAAAGTGGGCAGTCCTGACCAAATGGAATGATGATGCTTTGGCAGCCCTTTTTCGGAAGGGTCTGTCAGAGAATGTAAAGGACGTTATGGTGGGATTCCCTGTACTCTCTGGTCTCAATGATTCTATGTCTTTGGCTATTCAAATTGACAGACGTTTGCGTGAGAGCAGAGGTATGCGTGAGATGGTGTTGCCTTGTGGGCCAGCTCCTGAGCCCATGCAGTGTGATGGAGTGACTTCTGGGGCACAGCATCATGAATTTCGAAAGTGCAATGGGTTATGTTTCTACTGTGGTGACGCCTATCATGCTATTTACATCTGCCCTTAGCGGGGAAGACGTTTTGCGCGCTCAGTTGTCTTGGGTAGTGTTCAGACTAAATTTCTGTTGACTGTTACCCTGATTTGCTCCATGTCCACATTTTTGGTTCAGGCTTTTGTTGATTCAGAAGCAGCTATTAACCTGATGGATTTCGACTTTGCCAAACGTTGTGGCTTTCCCATGATACCCCTGTGGAAGTCTATTCCCCTATTGGGCATTGATTCTACCCCTTTGGCGGAGAATAAACCCCAATTTTCTACTCAGGTGATAATGAAGGTTGAACCAGATCATCAGGAGAGCTGCAAATTTCTGGTGTTGCATAATCTGCATGACATTATTGTTCTGGGTTTCCCTTGGTTGCAGATTCATAATCCTGTTTTGGATTGGAAATCTGTGTCTGTGACCAGTTGGGGCTGCCGATGTGTTAATGCTGGCACTTCTGTTTTTTCTGCCTCTCCCCAGTCACAGGATGTTCCTGACTTTTTGACTGATTTTTCTGATGTGTTTAGTGAAAGTAAGTCTGTGTCCTTACCTCCTCACAGAAGCTATGATTGCGCTATTGAGTTAGTGCCTGGTGGTAAATTTCCTAAGGGTAGCCTTTTTAACTTATCTGTACCTGAACATGATGTCATGCGATCTTATATCAAGGAGTTATTGGAGAAGGATCATATCAGACCATCCTCTTCACCCTTGGGCGCCGTTTTTTTCTTTGTGGCCAAAAAGGATGGTTCATTGAGGCCGTGTATTGATTATCGTCTCCTGAATAAGATCACTGTGAAATATCAATATCCGTTGCCCTTGAATTCTGACCTGTTTTACAGAGTGAAATGTTGTGAATGGACTTGAAATGAGTTCTGAGCAGAGGCTCCCTCTGGTGGTTACAAGCGGTACTGGACTGTCCAGTGAAGATTGTGATGATTGGGAATCAGGTGTTACTGACTGGTCTTATATAAGGGAGTCGCCTTCCCATCAGGGTTGCCGGTGATCAATTGTTCTGGTCTCAATCCTTGATTCCTGTTTCCTTTGTAGCCTGCTGTGTCATGTCTGCATCTCCTGCTAACAGATAAGACATTTTCTTCTTTTTGTTTTTGTGCTTGATTTTTGCATTTTTGTCCTGCACTTCTGTGGGGGCCTTCAGGGTCCCCTCCGGGGGCTTTTGCCCTCTCAGTTTAGTTCAGCACTGATGTTTGTACATTTGCTTTTTCCAGTTTTTTCAGTGGCTGCTGTTTTGATTTTGTTACACCAGAGAACTAATTTAGGTGGTAGAGGTCGTGTGATCTCAGGTGTTTTTGAAATTAGTAGAGTTGGTGCTTTTCAGGGTTTTTTGGGATTGCAGTAAGTGCCCTTCCTATCCTTTTCTATTTAGGTAGTTTGGGCCCCAGCGTTTGCTCATACTATTTTCTGTCTGTGCCTGTATTTCTTCTTGTCTAACAGCCATTACATGTTTGGGGGCTTTCTATGTTCTTTGGGGTTCTGCTCCGGGGCAGATAGCTTTCCTCTTTCTATCTTTAGGTGTAGTTAGTTTCTCAGGCTGTGACGAGGCGTCTAGGACCAACGTAGGAACGCTCCACGGCTGCCTCTAGTTGTGGTGGTCAGTCAGGGTACTGCAATCTCATAGATTCCAACTGCTCTGGTGTATTGCCTTTTTTACCTGCACTCCTCAGCTACCGAAACATAACAGTATCACCGGCCAAAAATTGAAAATTGTATGGTACTCACAGAAGGGAAAAAAAATTGTGAAAGAAAAAAGGTTGTCAGAGTTGTCAGAGATATTTTTCTGTTTGTTGCATTTTTTTTTTTTTTTCCCTCTGTATCTCTGGGTGCTGGGGAGGATTTTTTCTCTCAATGGAGTTTGCACAGTTGTCTAGCCGTGTGGATCAGCTTGCCACTGAGGTTCGGAGTATTGCTACCTATCTTGCTAGGTTGCCTGTTGTGGAACCTAGGATTCCCATGCCAGATTTGTTTTTGGGGGATCGAGCCAAGTTTCTGAATTTCAAAAATAATTGTAAATTGTTTTTTGCCTTAAAATCTAAGTCCTCAGGGAACGCAGCGCAGCAGGTTCAAATTGTCATCTCTCTCCTGCGCGGCGATCCTCAGGATTGGGCTTTTTCCCTGGCACCTGGGGATCCTGTTTTGAGTGATGTTGATGCATTTTTTCAGGCCTTGGGGTTATTGTACGATGAGCCTAATGTCACTGATCAAGCTGAAAAAGCCTTGTTGGCATTAAATCAGGGGCTTGATGACGCTGAGTTATACTGTCAGAGATTCCGTAGGTGGGCAGTCCTGACCAAATGGAATGACGACGCTTTGGCAGCCCTTTTTCGGAAGGGTCTGTCAGATAATGTAAAGGATGTTATGGTGGGATTCCCTGTCCCCTCTGGTCTTAATGATTCTATGTCACTAGCGATTCAAATTGACAGACGTTTGCGTGAGCGGAGAAGTATGCGTGGAATAGTGTTGCCTTGTGAACCTGCTTCTGAATCCATGCAGTGTGATAGAGTGGCTTCTGGGGCACAGCGTCATGAGTTTCGGAAGCGCAATGGGTTATGTTTCTACTGTGGTGATGCCTCTCATGCTATTTCAGTCTGCCCTAAGCGGGGAAGACGTTTTGCACGTTCAGTTGTCTTGGGTAGTGTTCAGACTAAGTTTTTATTAACTGTTACTCTGATATGGTCTCTGTCCTCATTTTCTGCTCAGGCTTTCGTTGATTCGGGAGCAGCTATTAACCTGATGGATTTTGATTTTGCTAAACGTTGTGGGTTTCCCTTGATACCCTTACGGAAGTCTATTCCCCTACTGGGGATCGATTCTACCCCTTTGGCTGAGAATAAACCTCAGTTCTCTACTCAGGTGATAATGAGGGTTGAACCTGATCATCAGGAGAGCTGCAAATTTTTGGTTCTGTATAATCTGCATGACATTATCGTGCTGGGTTTCCCTTGGTTACAGTCTCATAATCCTGTTTTGGATTGGAAATCTGTGTCTGTAACCAGTTGGGGCTGCCAATGTGTTAATACCAACACTCCTGTTTTTTCTGCCTCCCCTCAGGCTCAGGATGTTCCTGACTTTTTGACTGATTTTTCTGATGTGTTTAGCGAAAGTAAATCTGCATCCTTGCCTCCCCATGGGAGCTATGATTGCGCTATTGAATTAGTGCTTGGTAGTAAATTCCCTAAAGGTCGCCTTTTTAACTTGTCTGTACCTGAACATGATGCTATGCGGTCTTATATCAAGGAGTCATTGGAGAAGGGTCATATCAGACCATCCTCTTCACCCTTAGGTGCCGGTTTTTTCTTTGTGGCCAAAAAGGATGGTTCATTAAGGCCGTGTATTGATTATCGTCTTTTGAACAATATTACTGTGAAATATCAATACCCGTTACCCTTGATTTCTGACCTGTTTTCCAGGGTGAAAAACGCTACTTGGTTTACCAAGCTTGACCTCAGGGGGGCATATAACCTTATTCGCATTAAGCACGGGGATGAATGGAAGACGGCATTTAATACCCCTGAGGGGCATTTTGAGTACCTTGTGATGCCCTTTGGGCTCACTAATGCTCCTTCTGTCTTCCAGTCCTTCATGAATGACATTTTCAGGGATTTTGTGGATAAATTTCTGATTGTTTATTTGGATGATATCTTGATTTTTTTCCAATGACTGGGACTCTCATGTGAAACATGTTCGAACTGTATTCCAGATTTTGAGAGAGAATGCTCTGTATGTGAAGGGATCAAAGTGTCTTTTTGGCGTACAGAAGGTCTCATTTCTGGGATTCATTTTGTCTCTGTCTGTCATTGAAATGGACCCGGTCAAGGTTCAGGCCATCTGTGATTGGGTCCAACCTACTTCATTAAAGGCTCTTCAAAGATTTTTGGGTTTGCCAATTTTTATCGTAAATTTATTGGTAATTTCTCGGTTATTGTTAAACCGTTAACTGATTTGACCAAAAAAGGTTCTGATGTGGTGAATTGGCCTCCTGAGGCAGTCTCTGCATTTCAGAAACTTAAGCAGAGATTCACTTCTGCTCCTGTTCTACGGCAGCCTGATGTTTCTCTGCCATTTCAGGTGGAGGTTGATGCCTCTGAAATTGGGGCAGGTGCCGTTTTGTCCCAAAGAGATCCAGAGACCTCTAAAAGTAACCCTTGTGCCTTTTTCTCTCGAAAATTTTCTCCTACTGAACGTAATTATGACGTGGGTAATCGGGAGTTATTGGCCATGAAGTGGGCTTTTGAAGAGTGGAGACATTGGCTGGAGGGAGCCAAACATCAGGTGGTGGTCCTTACGGACCATAAGAATCTGGTTTATCTGGAATCTGCCAAGCGACTTAATCCTAGACAGGCCAGGTGGGCCTTGTTTTTCACACGTTTTAATTTTGTGGTTTCCTTTCTTCCTGGCACTAAGAATGTTAAGGCGGATGCCCTCTCGAGGAGTTTCCTTGCGGACTCTCCTGAGTTATCTGATCCTTCTGTTATTTTGAAAGAAGGTGTAGTTCTTTCCGCCATCTCGCCCAATTTGAGACTGGCTCTGGAGGGGTGTCAGGAGGATAGGCCCGAGCGCTGCCCTGTTGGGAAATTGTTTGTCCCGGACCAGTGGAAAAAGAGTGTGATGTCTGAGATTCATTGTTCCGCGTTGGCCGGTCATCCCGGAATTTTTGGTACCAGAGACTTGGTTAGTCGGTCCTTTTGGTGGCCTACCTTGTCTCGTGATGTCAGGGAATTTGTGCAGTCCTGCGGGACTTGCTCTCGCTCCAAGCCCTGCTCTCGCTCTAGTGGTTTGTTGATACCATTGCCTGTGCCCAAGAGACCATGGACCCATATCTCTATGGATTTCATTTCCGACCTCCCTGTTTCTCAGAGAATGACCGTCATCTGGGTGATTTGTGATAGGTTTTCCAAGATGATACATCTTGTGCCATTACCTAAGTTGCCTTCCTCCTCTGAATTGGTGCCTTTGTTCCTTCAGCACATGGTTCGTTTGCACGGCATTCCTGAGAACATTGTGTCTGACAGAGGAGTCCAGTTTGTTTCCAGATTTTGGAGGACCTTTTGTTCTAAACTTGGTGTTCAATTGTCTTTCTCCTCGGCGTTTCATCCTCAGACCAATGGTCAAACTGAGAGAACAAACCAGACATTGGAGACTTATCTAAGATGCTTTGTGTCTGCTGATCAGGATGACTGGGTCTCTTTTTTGCCTTTGGCTGAGTTTGCTCTTAATAATAGGGCTAGCTCTGCCACTTTGATGTCTCCATTTTTCTGTAATTCTGGGTTTCACCCTCGATTTTCTTCGGGACAGACGGAGGCTTCTGTCTGTCCAGGTGTTGACTCTGTTGTGGAGCGTATGCAACAGATTTGGGACCAGGTAGTGGAGAGGTTGTGCCTCTCTCAGGAGAGGGCCCAGCGGTTTGCTAACCGGCATAGGACTGATGGTCCTCGGTTTAAAGTGGGGGACTTGGTCTGGTTGTCCTCAAAAAATATTCCTATGAGAGTGGCATCTCCTAAATTTAAGCCTAGGTTCATTGGACCTTATAAGATCATGGAGATTCTTAATCCTGTTTCTTTTTGTTTGCTTCTTCCAGGGACATTTAAGATCCATAACGTGTTCCACAAGTCCTTGTTGAAGAGGTTTGTTGAGCCAGTGGTTCCTACTGCTTTGCCTCCTGACCCTGTTCTTGTTGAGGGCAATATGGAGTTTGTGGTTGAGAAAATTTTGAATTCTCGTTTTTCTAGACGGAAACTCCAGTATTTGGTTAAGTGGAGAGGTTATGGTCAGGAAGACAATTCTTGGGTGTTTGCTTCGGACATCCATGATAGGAGACTCATCCGTGCGTATCATAGAACTCATCCTGACCGACCTGGTTGCTCAGGTGAGGGTTCGGTGACCCCTCCTCAAGGGGTGGTACTGTTGTGAATGGACTTGAAATGAGTTCTGAGCAGAGGCTCCCTCTGGTGGTTACAAGCGGTACTGGACTGTCCAGTGAAGATTGTGAGGATTGGGAATCAGGTGTTACTGACTGGTCTTATATAAGGGAGTCGCCTTCCCATCAGGGTTGCCGGTGATCAATTGTTCTGGTCTCAATCCTTGATTCCTGTTTCCTTTGTAGCCTGCTGTGTCGTGTCTGCATCTCCTGCTAACAGATAAGAAATTTTCTTCTTTTTGCTTTTGTGCGTGATTTTTGCATTTTTGTCCTGCACTTCTGTGGGGGCCTTCAGGGTCCCCTCCGGGGGCTTTTGCCCTCTCAGTTTAGTTCAGCCACTGATGTTTGTACATTTGCTTTTTCCAGTTTTTTCAGTGGCTGCTGTTTTGATTTTGTTACACCAGAGAACTAATTTAGGTGGTAGAGGTTGTGTGATCTCAGGTGTTTTTGAAATTAGTAGAGTTGGTGCTTTTCAGGGTTTTTTGGGATTGCAGTAAGTGCCCTTCCTATCCTTTTTTATTTAGGTAGTTTGGGCCCCAACGTTTGCTCATACTATTTTCTGTCTGTGTCTGTATTTCTTCTTGTCTAACAGCCATTACATGTTTGGGGGCTTTCTATGTTCTTTGGGGTTCTGCTCCGGGGCAGATAGCTTTCCTCTTTCTATCTTTAGGTGTAGTTAGTTTCTCAGGCTGTGACGAGGCGTCTAGGACCAACGTAGGAACGCTCCACGGCTGCCTCTAGTTGTGGTGGTCAGTCAGGGTACTGCAATCTCATAGATTCCAACTGCTCTGGTGTATTGCCTTTTTTACCTGCACTCCTCAGCTACCGAAACATAACAGTGAAAAGTGCTAGTTGGTTTACCAAGCTTGACCTCAGGGGGGCGTATATCCTTATTCGCATTAAGCACGGGGATGAATGGAAGACAGTGTTTAATAGCCCAGAGGGGCATTTTGAGTACCTAGTGATGACCTTTGGGCTCACTAATGCTCCTTCCGTCTTCCAATCCTTCATGAATGATATTTTCAGGGATTTTGTGGATAAATTCCTGATTGTTTATTTGGATGATATCTTGATTTTTTCCAATGACTGGGACTCTCATGTGAAACATGTTCGGACTGTGTTCCAGATTTTGAGAGAGAATGCTCTGTATGTGAAGGGATCAAAGTGTCTTTTTGGCGTACAGAAGGTCTCATTTCTGGGATTCATTTTGTCTCTGTCTGTCATTGAAATGGACCCGGTCAAGGTTCAGGCCATCTGTGATTGGGTTCAACCTACTTCATTAAAGGCTCTTCAGAGATTTTTGGGTTTTGCCAATTTTTATCGTAAATTTATTGGTAATTTCTCCGGTATTGTTAAACCATTGACTGATTTGACCAAAAAGGATTTTGGTGTGGTGAATTGGCCTCCTGAGGCAGTTTCTGCGTTTCAGGAACTTAAGCAGAGATTCACTTCTGCTCCTGTTCTACGGCAGCCTGATGTTTCTCTACCGTTTCAGGTGGAGATTGATGCTTCTGAAATTGGGGCAGGTGCCGTTTTGTCCCAAAAAGATCCAGAGACCTCTAAGAGTAACCCTTGTGCCTTTTTCTCTCGAAAATTTTCTCCAACTGAACGTAATTATGACGTGGGTAATCGGGAGTTATTGGCCATGAAGTGGGCCTTTGAAGAGTGGAGACATTGGCTGGAAGGAGCCAAACATCAGGTGGTGGTCCTTACGGACCATAAGAACCTGGTTTATCTCGAATCAGCCAAGCGACTTAATCCTAGACAGGCCAGGTGGGCCTTGTTTTTCACACGTTTTAATTTTGTGGTTTCTTTTCTTCCTGGCACTAAGAATGTTAAGGCGGATGGCCTCTCAAGGAGTTTCTTTGCGGAATCTCCTGAGTTATCTGATTCTGCTGTTATTTTGAAAGAGGGTGTAGTACTTTTCGCCATCTCGCCCAATTTGAGACTGGCTCTGGAGGGGTGTCAGGAGGATAAATCTGAGCGCTGCCCTGTTGGGAAATTGTTTGTCCCAGACCAGTGGAAGAAGAGTGTGATGTCTGAGATTCATTGTTCCACGCTGGCTGGTCATCCCGGGATTTTTGGTACCAGAGACTTTGTGAGTCGGTCCTTTTGGTGGCCTACTTTATCTCGTGACGTCAGGGACTTTGTGCAGTCCTGTGGGACTTGCTCTCGTTCCAAGCCTTGCTCTCGCTCTAGTGGTTTGTTGATGCCATTACCTGTGCCCAAGAGGCCCTGGACCCATATCTCTATGGATTTTATTTCCGACCTCCCTGTCTCTCAGAGAATGACTGTTATCTGGATAATCTGTGATAGGTTTTCCAAGATGATACATCTTGTGCCATTACCTAAGTTGCCTTCCTCCTCTGAGTTGGTGCCTTTGCTCCTTCAGCACGTGGTTCGGTTGCATGGCACTCCGGTGAACATTGTGTCTGACAGAGGAGTCCAGTTTCTTTCCAGATTTTGTAGGACATTTTGTTCTAAACTTGGTGTTCAATTATCTTTCTCCTCTGCATTTCATCCTCAGATCAATGGACAAACCAAGAGAACAAACCAGACCTTGGAGACTTATTTGAGATGTTGTGTCTGCTGATCAAGATGACTGGGTCTCTTTTTTGCCTTTGGCTGAGTTTGCTCTTAATAATAGTGCTAGCTCTGCCACTTTGATGTCTCCATTTTTCTGCAATTTTGGGTTTCACCCTCGATTTTCTTCGGGACAAGCGGAGGCTTCTGTCTGTCCGGGTGTTGACTCTGTTGTGGAGCGTATGCAGCAGATTTGGCACCAGGTAGTGGAGAGGTTGTCTCTCTCTCAAGAGAAGGCCCAGCGGTTTGCCAACCGACATAGGACTGATGGTCCTCGGTTTAAAGTGGGGGACTTGGTTTGGTTGTCCTCAAGAAATATCCCTATGAGGGTTGCATCTCCAAAGTTTAAGCCTAGGTTCATTGGACCTTATATGATCATGGAGATTCTTAATACGGTTTCCTTCCGTTTTCTTCTTCCAGGGACATTTAAGATCCATAACGTGTTCCACAAGTCCTTATTGAAGAGGTTTGTCGAGCCAGTGGTTCCTATGGCTGCGCCTCCTGACCCTGTTTTGGTTGAGGGCAATCTGTAGTGTGTGGTCGAGAAAATATTGGATTCTCGTTTTTCTAGACGGAAACTCCAGTATTTGGTTAAGTGGAGAGGTTATGGTCAGGAGGACAATTCTTGGGTGTTTGCTTCGGACATCCATGCTAGGAGACTGATCCGTGTCTATCACCGAGCTCATCCTGATCGGCCTGGTTGCACAAGTGAGGGTTCGGTGACCCCTCCTCAAGGGGGGGTACTGTTGTGAATGTGCTAGAGATGGTTTCTGAGCAGAGGCTCCTTCTGGTGGTTACAGACAGTACTGAACCTTCCAGCGAGGAATGGCAATCTGGGATCACTGACTGGACTGATATAAGGGAGGTTCCCTCCCATGATGGTCGCCGGTGACCAATTGTTCTTGTCTCAATTGTGGTTCCTGGTTCATTTGGAAGTTTGCTGGAGTCTTGCCTGTACCTGCTGCTTTCAGATAAGATATTTCTGCTTTTCTTTTTGTGCTTGCTTTTTGCATAGTTTTCTGCACTTTTGTGGAGGTCAGCCGGGTCCCCTCCTGGGGCCTGTGCTCCTCTCAATTTATCTGTAGCCACTGTTATTTGTTCATTTGCTGGTATTTTTTAGGGTTTTTGTTGGATTGCAGTCAGAATTATTTCCTGTACTTTTCTGTCTAGACAGATTGGGCCCCAATGTTTGCTCATTCTATTTTCTGTCTGTGTTCGTGCTTTCTTCTTGTCTAACCGCCATTACATGTTTGGGGGCTTCCTATTTTCTTTGGGGATCTGCTCCGGGGCAGATAGCTTTCATCTTTCTGCCTTTAGGTGTAGTTATCTCTCAGGCTGTGACGAGGCGTCTAGGATCAACGTAGGAACGCTCCACGGCTACCTCTAGTTGTGTGGTTAGTTCAGGTTACTGCAATCCAATAGGTTCCAGCCTCTCTGGTGTATTAACGTTTTTGCTTTTTCTCCTCATCTACCTAAACATAACACTCCCCATCATAATTGGCTCCCCATCATCATCATTGTCTCCCCATCATCATCATTGCCTCCCCATCATCGCCTTCCCATCATCATCATCATTTCCTCCCCATCATCAT
Organism: Oophaga sylvatica; assembly: GCA_033576555.1. Classification (NCBI taxonomy): domain Eukaryota; kingdom Metazoa; phylum Chordata; class Amphibia; order Anura; family Dendrobatidae; genus Oophaga; species Oophaga sylvatica. The sequence goes on from JARQOD010000502.1 coordinate 31,554, forward strand.
CATCGCCTCCCCATCATCATCATCATTGCCTCCCCATCATTATCATTGCCTCCCCATCATTATCATTTCCTCCTCACCACCATCACTGCCTCTCCCCACCACAATCACACATACAGCACCACACACAGATAGCACCGCAGCACTCTCTCACATACACACAAAGCACCGCACTACATACACACACGCAGGCAGACACACACACATACACTGACACACAGACACATCTCACCTGTCCGGCGTCCGCACCGCAGGCAGTCACGCAGTATCACCGGCGCCCTGCAGGCGCCCCCTGGAGCCAAGAGCTGCGGAGGCACGGGTAGAGGTAAGTATTGTGCTGTCTGCCGGGGCCCTGAGCAAGCGGGGGGAAGGTGGGACACCGGCATCGCTCTCATCCGCTAATGGGCGCCAGGGTGCCCGACAGCGAGTGGGCCCCCCGCCTGCTCAGGGCCCCGACACTTGCCCGGGTATGCCGGGTGCTCACGCCGGCCCTGTGTAGCACCCAGCCATTTGAAACCTGATAAATATATGAAAATTAAAAAGGCACTCATTCCTATCAAAGGGGTTTTTAAATATGAGGGAAAAACTGTTTATGCTGTAAAAATATTGGACACAAAATAGACAGTTTTACTTCATTCCATACAAAGGAGACATTTTCTATTTCCCATTTTTTCAACTGTAACTCTGATTTTGTAATTTATGTGATAGAGTGCCCGTGTGGAAAGCAATATGTGGGACGCACCACCCAACAGCTCCAAGCACGGTTAAATTCCCGCAGGCACAATATTAAAAAGGGCCTCCTCACGCAGGGTTTATCCAGACATTATACACTCGTGCATAATAAAGATTATAATAAACTAAAGATCACTCCCATTGATCACATCCCCGTTCATGTCCCCAATAGGATTAAGAAACTGAACAGAAAGGAAGTGTTTTGGATTTACAAACTGAGAAGTTTAAAACCTCATGCTCTTAATTTATACTGTCAATAATTTTATAATGTTCCTTCCCTGAAAAGAAATATATATTTGGTATCCATGGAGAAGCCCGTTCTATCTCTGGTTTCTCCTTTCTCATAAGAACTGGCAATAGCGATCAAACTCCGTTGTGTACCTATTCAGTGAAATCTCTCCAATATTATCTCTTTATTTTCTGAGCTCCCAAAGTAAGAGCTAAATTTATTTTTCTAATTTTATGAGGAAGGATGTTCTTAAATTTCTGCTGTCTATGGCTTGTTAAAATAGAATAGGGGGCTACTTGAACAATGGATTTTTTTACTTCACATAATTTTTCTGAAAGTATACAAATTCACATACCTAATTATATGTGGTGTGTTACCCTGAATGAGGGCATTGATTTGATGTGTCTTCCCTTAGAGGACGTTCATTTTTTCTAATAGCGCTTTTTGCTACAAAGCATTTTATGAATATGACAGATATTATTGTATTTATATCTTCCAGTAAATGAGTTTTAAGTTGTATGTCCTATAAATATGGCTAGCGCACTTCAGAACTATTCCTTTAAAAAAATGAATATTATGTTCCTGCGCTTCTTTAAATATGTTGATTGTCTCAGAAAATGTGTAAATGATTGTATAGGTTTCATGTGTGTAATTTCCATGGAGTATGCGTTGTGCCTGGACAGCGCGATGCTCTAGGTGGCGCTGCACCTGAGTTAGGGCTCGATCCCGCGTTGCCGCACAGTTACTGGGGAGCGCTGTGTTCTTTCCCCTAGAACCAGCGCTGTCTTGTACTTAAGTTAATTTCTGATAAATCTGAGCGTAATTCTCACACATGAAGAGGTCATCTGTTAACTCACTCCTAGTCCTGAAGCTTTGGCTTTCTTTTTAAAACAAAAAAGAGATACTTTTTATTAATAAAGATTTATTTGCTTTAGAAATTTTATTAAATGTTTAATATAGCAAATGTTCAAATTTCTTCCACAAAATGATGGCAGTTTTCATTGCAATCCAATGGTTCCAGTGGTAGAGGAACCGACTCCCATAACAGGGAAACCTAGTTTCTTGAAAGTTTGTGGTATATGGTCTTTTTTTCTTCGGTCATCTGTTCTTTTTTCCTGAAATATTTTTTTTTTTTAATCTGCAAACTTAGGCCGGAGTCACACACAACGATAAAAAATCGGACCGTATTATATGGCCTTAATACGCAGAAAAGTCCCCTGAAAAGTGATCCATATGTCATCCGTGTGCAATGCGAGGATGCGAATTCCTCGCATCAAAACATCCATGTGTCATCCGTATGGCATCTGTACGGCGAGATTTTCTCGCCGTCTTGCAAAACCGACATATAATGGATCCCAATGACAGTTTTTACATCACAAAAGAAAGAATAGATATATACACATAGTATACATATGTATCTATAATATAACGCTAGGAGCGTCACTCTGTCTGAAGACTTTATAGACTGCGCAAGCGCGACACGCCTGCGCAGTCTGGCTCCAGACAGATTGAGGCATCCAGGGGTGAGTACTCTGTATGGTGCCGGAGATCGCGGTATGCGTACTGGATGCATACCGCGATCTCCGGCGCCATACTCACATACTTACCTGACCGGGAGGAGCGTTGCCGCGGCGCTTCTCTTCTCCCGGGGCATTAGACCAGGAGTGCGCGTCGGAATTGCGCATGCGCATAGCGCTATCCGGCGCCATTTTGCTGAAGACACATTTGCAGTGTGTCTTCAGGAATATGGCACCGGACCGCGCGGTATGGGCATGCGCGTACTCCGGCGCCGCTCTCCTAGGGGGGTGAGGGGACCATGCACATCAGGATTGAGGGGTGAGGGGACCATGCACATCAGGATTGGGGGGTGAGCGGATCATGCACATCAGGATTGGGGGGTGAGGGCACCATGCACATCAGGATTGGGGGGTGAGGGGACCATGCACATCAGGGTTGGGGGGTGAGGAGACCATGCACATCAGTATTGGGGGGTGAGGGGACCATGCACATCTGGATTGGGGGGGTGAGAGGACCATGCACTTCAGGATTGGGGGGTGAGGGGATCCTGCACATCAGGGTTGGGGGGTGAGGGGACCATGCACATCAGGATTGAGGGGTGAGGGGACCATGTACATCAGGATTGGGGGGGTGAGGGGACCATGCACATCAGGATTGGGGGGGTGAGGGGACCATGCACATCAGGATTGGGGGTGAGAGGACCATGCACATCAGGATTGGGGGTGAGGGGACCATGCACATCAGGGTTGGGGGGGTGAGGGGACCATGCCCATCAGGATTGGGGGGTGAGGGCACCATGCACATCAGGATTGGGGGGTGAGGGGACCATGCAGGGCCGGCGTCAGCACCCGGCATACCCGGGCAAGTGTCGGGGCCCTGAGCAGGCGGGGGGCCCACTCGCCGTCGGGCATCCCGGCGCCCGTTAGCTGATGAGAGCGGTACCAGCACCGCCACTGGGCCCCCCCCGCTTGCTCAGGGCGCAATACTTACCTCTCCCGTGCCTCCACTGCCTCAGCTCCGGGCTCCAGGGGGCACCTACAGGTCGCCCGTGCTTCCTTTCACAGCAGCGCCGCTGAATGACGTCATCATTCAGCGGCCGGCTGTGGCAGAGAGAGCGTGGACGCCGGACAGGTGAGATGTGAGAGGTGTGTGTGTGTCAGTGTGTGTGTATGTGAGAGAGTGCTGCGGTGCTGTCTGTGTGTGGTGCTGTATGTGTGATGGTGGTGAGGAGCCGGGGCCCGGAGGCAATGATGATGATGATGGGGAGGCGATGATGATGGGCAGGCGATGATGATGGGGAGGCAATGATGATGATGATGGGGAGACGATGATGATGGGGAGGAAATGATGATGGGGAGGCAATGATGATGGGGAGGCGATGATGATGTGGAGGTGATGATGATGATGATGGGGAGGTGAAGATGATGGGGTAGCGATGATGATGGGGAGACAATGATGACGGGGAGGCAATGATGATGATGGGGAGTCTGTTGTGAATGTGCTAGAGATGGTTTCTGAGCAGAGGCTCCCTCTGGTGCTTACAGACAGTACTGAACCTTCCAGCGAGGAATGGCAATCTGGGATCACTGACTGGACTGATATAAGGGAGGTTCCCTCCCATGATGGTTGCCGGTGATCAATTGTTCTTGTCTCAATTGTGGTTCCTGGTTCATTTGGAAGTTTGCTGGAGTCTTGCCTGCACCTGCTGCTTTCAGCTAAGATATTTTTGCTTTTCTTTTTGTGCTTGCTTTTTGCATAGTTTTCTGCACTTTTGGAGTTCAGCCGGGTCCCCTCCTGGGGCCTGTGCTCCTCTCAGTTTATCTGTAGCCACTGTTATTTGTTCATTTGCTTTTTCCTGTTTTTTCAGTGGCTGTGGCTTGGTTTTGTTACACCAGAGATCTGATTTAGGTGGATGAGATCATGTGATCTCAGGTGTTTTTGCAATCAGAAGTGTTGGTATTTTTTAGGTATTTTTTTTGGATTGCAGTCAGAATTCTTTCCTGTACTTTTCTGTCTAGACAGATTGGGCTCCAGCGTTTGCTCATTCTATTTTCTGTCTGTGTCCGTGCTTTCTTCTTGTCTAACCGCCATTACATGTTTGGGGGCTTCCTATTTTCTTAAGGGATCTGCTCCGGGGCAGATAGCTTTCATCTTTCTGCCTTTAGGTGTAGTTATCTCTCAGGCTGTGACGAGGCGTCTAGGATCAACATAGGAACGCTCCACGGCTACCTCTAGTTGTGTGGTTAGTTCAGGTTACTGCAATCCAATAGGTTCCAGCCTCTCTGGTGTATTAACGTTTTTTCTATTTCTCCTCAGCTACGTAAACACAACAGGAGTTTTTCCACAGTGCCCTTTCCTGAGCCGTAACAGCACAGAATGCAGCACAGTGCAGAGGAGAGCTCCATATTTTATATGGAGCATTATATGGGGACCAGTATCCTGTATGGAGCATTAATTGGGGTCCAATATTCTTTATGGAGCATTATATTTGGCCCATAATACTGTATGGAGGACTATGTGGTGCCCATAATATTGTATGGAGGACTGTACTGTGCAGTCTATACTGTGCGCTGTGAAGATTTGGCGGTTTCTGAGCTATTGTAGAATTTACAATAGATATCACTCATGTAATGGAAGAAGTGAAGTGTTTGACATTGTACTATACCCATATTTCTCTGCCGTATCTGTGCATCATGAATCGTGGTCTGTGTTAAAGGGATCCACTGAGACTCTTTCGCCCGGGGCCCATAAAAACCTGGAGCCGGCCCTGGGACTATGCACATCAGGGTTGGATGGTTAGAGGACCATGCACATCAGGATTGGGGGGGGGTGAAGGGACCATGCATATCAGGATTGGGGGGTGAGGGGACCATGCACATCAGGATTGGGGGTGAGAGGACCATGCACATCAGGATTGAGGGTTGAGGGGACCATGCACATCAGGAATCAGGATTGCGGGGTGAGGGGACCATGGACATCAGGATTGGGGGGGTGAGAGGACCATGCACATCAGGATTGGGGGGGTGAAGGGACCATGCATATCAGGATTGGGGGGTGAGGGGACCATGCACATCAGGATTGGGGGGTGAGAGGACCATGCACATCAGGATTGAGGGTTGAGGGGACCATGCACATCAGGAATCAGGATTGCGGGGTGAGGGGACCATGGACATCAGGATTGGGGGGGTGAGAGGACCATGCACATCAGGATAGGGGGGTGAGAGGACCATGCAAATCAGGATTGGGGTGTGAGGGGACCATGCACATCAGGATTGGGGTGGTGAGGGGACCATGCATATCAGGATTGGGGGGTGAGGGGACCATGCATAATCAGGACTGGAGGGTGAGGGGACCATGCATATCAGGATTGGGGGCTGGGGGGTACCATACATCCAGGATTGGGGGTTGAGTGGAGACAAGCATTCCAGGATTGGGTGTGAGGGGACCATGCATTCCAGGATTGGGGGGTGAGGGGACCATGCATACCAGTATTGGGGGGTGAGGGGACCATGCACATCAGGATTTGGAGGTGAGGGGACCATGCATACCAGGATTGGGGAGTGAGGGGACCATGCACATCAGGGTTGGGGGGTGAGGGGACCATGCACATCAGGATTGGGGCGTGAGGGGACCATGCACATCAGGGTTGGGGGGTGAGAGTACCATGCATATTAGGATTGGGGAGATGAGGGGACCATGCATTCCAGGATTGGGGGGGTGAGGGGACCATGCATACCAGGATTTGGGGGTGAGGGGACCATGCATACTGTAGCGCCGTCCCTGCCGACGTCCCTGCCCTCTGCCAGGCAGGGACGCTGTTCCCCTGCAACAGCGTCCTCTGCCAGGCAGGGACGTCGCCCCCCTTACCCGCGCTCAGCGTCCTCTTTCCCTCCTGCTGGGGCCGCGCGCTCCTTCCCTGCTTCTGGACTTAGGGCGCGCGCCCGCGCGCTCCCCCGCTCTTAAAGGGGCCGCGCACATTTTTCAAAAAGGTCCCCGGCCAATGCCGGAGGACTCCACCCTATATAAAGTACTTCCTCTTTAATGGAGGTGCCCGAGCAATGTTGTTGTTGCACTGTTTTACTCTGCTTCAGCCCTCAGGTGCCGTTACCAGTTACCTGCCTGTTTCCTGCCCGTTTGCTGTCTGCTACCTGTCCGCAATCCTACTTGGAGGTTCGGCCGTCACATGTGGTGACCATCAGCTATTCCAGAGACTCTCGCCTGCTCACTTGGGAGCGCTCATCTGCCATCTGACTGCAGCCCTACCCGGAGGTCCGGACGTCACATGCGGTGATCCTTGGCTATTCCAGAGACTCTCGCCTGCTCACTTGGGAGCGCTCATCTGCCATCTGACTGCAGCCCTACCCGGAGGTCCGGACGTCACATGCGGTGATCCTCGGCTATTCCAGAGACTCTTGCCTGCTCACTTGGGAGCGTTCATCTGCCATCTACCTGCTAGCCTACCGGGAGGCTCCACCATCTCAGGTCGTATATACCTGCTTGTCTTTCCAGAGACTGTCCCGGTCACTTGCTGTGACTACCTGCCTGTCAATCCAGAGACTGCCCCGGTCACTTGCCGTGACTCCCTGTATACCTATCCAGAGACTGCCCCGGTCACTTGCCGTGACTCCCTGCGTACCTATCCAGAGACTGCCCCGGTCACTTGCCGTGACTACCTGCCCGTATAATCAGAGACTGCCCCGGTCACTTGCCGTGACTACCTGCCCGTATAATCAGAGACTGCCCCGCTCACCTGCCGTGACCCCTTCCCGTCTTTCCAGAGACTGTCCCTGTCACTTGCCGTGACATCCTGTCCGTCTCCCGGGCGCCACCCGGTCCTTTACAAGGAAAGCCTTCTTGTATAATAAAGCTCAGTGGTTCCACCTACCAGACCCGTTACACATACCAGGATTGGGGGGTGAGGGGACTATGCATAATCAGGATTGGAGGGTGAGGGGACCATGCATATCAGGATTGTGGGCTGAGGGGGTACCATACATCCAGGATTGGGGGGTGAGGGGAGACAAGCATTCCAGGATTGGGGGTGAGGGGACCATGCATACCAGGATTGGGGGGTGAGGGGACCATGCATACCAGGATTGGGGGGTGAGGGAACCATGCATACCAGGATTGGGGGGTGAGGGGACCATGCATACCAGGATTGGGGGATGAGGGGTACCATGCATACCAAGATAGGGGATGAGGGGACCATGCATACCAGAATTGGGAGGTAAGTTGTGCCATGCATACCAGGATTGGGGGGTGAGGGGGCCATGCATACAGGATTGGGGGGTGAGGAGACCATGCATACCAGGATTGGGGGGTGAGGGGACCATGCATACCAGGATTTGGGGGTAAGAGGACCATGCACATCAGGATTGGGAGGTGAGGGGACCATGCACATCAGGGTTGGGGGGTGAGAGGACCATGCATATCAGTATTGGGGGGGTGAGGGGACCATGCATATCAGGATTGGGGGGTGAGGGGACCATGCACATCAGGATTGGGGGGTGAGAGGACAATGCACATCAGGATTGGTGGTTGAGGGGACCATGCACATCAGGATTGGGGGGTGAGGGGACCATGCACATCAGGATTGGGGGGGTGAGAGGACCATGCACATCAGGATTGGGGGTGAGAGGACCATGCAAATCAGGATTGGGGGGTGAGGGGACCATGCACATCAGGATTGGGGTGGTGAGGGGACCATGCATAATCAGGATTGGAGGGTGAGGGGACCATGCATATCAGGATGGGGGGCTGAAGGGGTACCACACATGCAGGATTGGGGGGTGAGGGGAGACAAGCATTCCAGGATTGTGGGTGAGGGGACCATGCATTCCAGGATTGGGGGTGAGAGGACCATGCATACCAGGATTGTGGGGTGAGGGGACCATGCATACCAGGATTGGGGGATGAGGGAACCATGCATAACAGGATTGGGGGTGAGGGAACCATGCATACCAGGATTGGGGGGTGAGGGGACCATGCATACCAGGATTGGGGGATGAGGGGTACTGTGCAGTCTGTACTGTGCGCTGTGAGGATTTGGCGGTTTCTGAGCTATTGTAGAATTTACAATTAATATCACTCATGTAATGGAAGAAGTGAAGTGTTTGACATTGTACTATACCCATATTTCTCTGCCGTATCTGTGCATCATGAATCGTGGTCTGTGTTAAAGGGGCCCACTGAGACTCTTTCGCCCGGGGCCCATAAAAACCTGGAGCCGGCCCTGGGACCATGCACATCAGGGTTGGATGGTGAGAGGACCATGCACATCAGGATTGGGGGGGTGAAGGGACCATGCATACCAGGATTGGGGGTTGAGGGGACCATGCATACCAGGATTGGGGGGTGAGGGAACCATGCATACCAGGATTGGGGATAAGGGGTACCATGCATACCAAGATAGGGGATGAGGGGACCAGGCATACCAGAATTGGGAGGTAAGGGGTGCCATGCATACCAGGATTGGGGGTGAGGGGTACCATACATCCTACGATAGGGATGAGGGGACCATGCATACTAGAATTGGGGGGTGAGGAGACCATGCATACCAGGATTGGGGGCTGAGGGGACCATGCATGCCTGGATTGGGGGGTGGGGGGGGTGGGGTGACTCCCTCTGGCGTCACAGATGCTGTGCAGTGTCCCCGGCTGACCTGAACTGATTAGCCTGGGAAACAATCAATTAAGCTTCCCAGCTAATCACTTCCTCTCCTGTCAGCCGGGAGAGGAGCTCATTCATTCGGGGGTTTACTGCGAGGCTGGCAGCATTAGCTCCAGTCCACGCAGTAAATATGTTAACCCTTTGTGAAGGATTACAGCGTTGGACCTGACTGAGTGCTGGATAGATAAGAATAATGTTGTTTTATTAATTTTTTTTATTACAGGAAAACAAGGGAATCGAAGGAATACCAGTACAATAAAAGATGGTCAAAAACTGTGTGTTTATTTCATTGAAATTATTTTTTATTAATGTGTGCGTGTTTTTTTTTATTTCATAGAATAGGATTAATAATTGATAGTTGTCTAATTGACAACTCTCAATTATTAACCTGGCTTAAAGTCACCTTCCAATAGCAAGGTGGCTTTAACCCATTATTAACCCATTAGCCACTGCTACAGGGCAATGGGAATAGACGGGATAAGTGCCAGAAAGGGCGCATCTAATTATAGATTTGCCTTTTCTGGGGTGGCTGGGGGCAGATGTTAGTAGCCAGGGGGGCACAAAATAAATGCACCCTCCCTAGGCTATTATTATCTGCCCCCACTCACTGGCTTTGCCTGTCTGGTGGAGAAAATACAGAGGGAGCCCACGCATTTTTTTTCAACAAATTTACACATTTTATTAACCACTACATGTATGAAATTTTGCACACATACACTCATGTAATTGTTAGTGAAAACCATATATCAAACTACACGAAATGACATGGTTAACTGTATGTAAACCATGTGTCATTTCATGTCGGGTTCTGTAATTTTACAAAATCCGGCAATTGAATTAGCGGCTATTATACTATGTAGAAGTGTATGAACTATATATTATATATATTATATATATATATATTGTGAGATCCCCACTGTGTGTGTGGGGGGGGTCACTCGCTTAGTTGGTCATAGAGGCAAACTCTGGCATGCTCAGGGTTAAAATAACAGTTCATCTGGTTTATTCTTCACCATTGTACAGCATTCATTATACAAACGAAGTCTTTATGACCTGGTCATTCTCAACACGGACCCTGTCCGTTACCTGCTGGTGTCTCAAGTTCTCAGACACCTCTTCCCCTCAGAGACATCTTACAGAAAACAGTCTTTATGACCCCGGTCATCATCAACACGGACCCTGTCCGTTACCTGCTGGTGTCTCAGGTTCTCAGACACCTCTCCACCTCAGAGGTATCTAATCCACATCGCTCACAGACCCGATCCGTCTCTCTCTCACGGCATTCAAGACCGTTTGTCCTTCTCTGGCTCAGACTTGCCAGGACTGCTTCCCAGTCGCTGCGACGTCCCGCCTGGACGTCCGGGACCTCTGTCCAGCCTGACAGAGTCCCAACACTCCACACAGACTCAGTCTGAACACATCAGACTATCCACAGTCTCAGATAGACTCTCCAAGACAGACTCACTCACACTATGTGCCAAACATTCCCTTTCATACCTGTAGCCACTCCCCAGCTAAGGTATGGAGCACATGATCTGGTCACATGTTCCTGACCTCATCACAGGTCCTTCACAAACACTCACATAAATCAATGAGCGGTGTATGTGTGGTTAGCCAGTCCCACCCAGCTCACAAGCTAACCCTGTAGATCACCCTTAACAATAACTAGAACTCTTATGGGACTACAAGTCCCAGAACAATATTCCTGACCTACAGAGCAGAGGAGCTCTGCGACACATATTTTCCATTTATAACCATGCCGGGGATTATTTTACCAGCCACAATATGCCTCAATGCATATCCCGAGGAGCATACACAGCGCCCCCTAGCTGTATCATGGGTCATTACACCACATACCTCCCCCCTCTGTTCAAACTTGTGGGGTTGAACACTCATTACCCGACCAGAGATCCTTCTCGGTCGTCTCTGCCAGTCAAACCGTCTCAGTTGATTTTGGGCAACATGCAACATCACCTGTTTGTTAGGCCTCCCCCGCCCCCTGCGGTCAGAATATTGGCCTTGTCCTTCTGTCTGTGTCACTAGACCCTTTTTAAACGACCCACCTTCCAAGTGTACCCGTTCACACGACCTTTCTTTCCCTGGCCACCTCCTACGGTCCGACCACCAACTTCCTTTCCTGCAGAAGACCTCTTACTGCTTCTCTGAGCACTTCCACATCTTCCCTTAAGGTCTTATTCACACTTTGCCACGTTGACAGGCGACCTCTGAGCTCAGAGACTCCCTTCTCCAGCTCATCCACTCCTTGCTCAGCAGTTTGTCTCAGGGCCTTTTCTTTTCCGACCTGCTCTTTAATGATCTTTAGTTCGGCCTGTAAATCAGCAGACTTTTGCTTCTCACCAGACAACTGGTTAGCAAGGTCCTGGAACTCCTGTGCTTTTTCTCCAAACTGGGCCTTGAGTGCCGCAAACTCGGACTCCAGGTGGCACACCCGCTCCAATTGCATGGAGTTGGTGACTTCCATATCAGACCTCTTCAACCTTTCTTGAGGCTCTGCCCGGTCATCCTCAGGTACCTCTCGACTCTTTGTACCTTCAGAGAGCTCCACACTCTCCATCTCTTCAGCAACAGGTTCTTCTTCATTGACCTCCTCAATGGGTGCAAGGGGCTCAGGCTCTTTGCGCCCTTTACGTTTCCGACGACGGGAGGACTTTTTCTCCTTGTGGGGCCCTTCATTACTGTACTCCCTTTCTCTATTAGAGTCACAGTCACCCTCGGAGTCTGAGTCACATCCCCTGTATCGTTAACCCTCCAGTTACCCTCTAACTTGGTGTCCGTTCTAGACGTCTTATCTACCACATCGTTATCGGTTCTTCTGTCATACATTTCAGGGGACATCATGTCAGTAAGTTGGGCACTAATAATGAAAAAGGCTTAAGCACTCAACTTAAAAGGTTTATTAGTAGTATCTCCATATCTCCAAACATTTCGGTCAGAAAAGACCTTCATCAGTGACTACTGTAATCATAATATAAACGCATAAGAATATGTACAAACAAAATAAGAAACATTGCGATAAATAAAGTATATACAAAAAAGTGAGACACGGGTCACAGGACGGACAATAGAAAAAACGGTGGGTCAGCTCTGAGTATACCAAGACAGTCAAAATAGTATCCAAGAAGAATGAATGGGTAATAGTGCCATACCTTATTTTTATATAGAAGATTGTCTCCTAAAAAGGGGAGAGGTGCGTGCCCCAAGGAAAGTGTGCTGCCTGGATAAGAGTATAACATGGTGAGCATATTATGCCACAGCTGTGAGTCTAATGTGACTAATCAAGTAGTACTTACTTAAAGACAAACGTAGCTTATAAGAATGCTGAGGAGATTGAAGAAAATGAGCAAATTTGAGTAAATAAGGAATATCTTGTGCTCCTAAACAAATGGTATCCGGTCAATATATATATATATATATATATATATATATATATATATATATATATTACCTCAGTAGAAATATCCAGTGACTAAGCTTGCGGTATCCACCGCTATGTAGACTGGAGCTGTCATTAGCAAAAAACAAAATCAGGGGCATAAAAAATCAGGGGCATAAAAACCATTGTAGGTAAGAGTTATCAAAAGAAATCCCTTGTAGTGTCAAAACCACTATATTACCTCTGCCAGGACGCTGTCTGAGCCTGCTGATTTGATTTCCATGAGTATGTGGGGCGGAAGTGAGGTAATGGCTCAGAGGGTTCCTTTATATGCAGCAGAGGTGGGACTAAGAGCACTGCTGTCAGTCAAGAAGCACAACCAGGAAGTGACTGAGCAGAGATGGGCAACATAACAAAAAAAAAAAAAAAAAAAAAAGGCTTTGGATCGCTTATATGTATAGCGCTACTATATACAGCGCTGTGTTGCCATGGTAACTCTGAGGCACTAAATAGTGAAGGCAGGGAGGGAGAAGGGGAAGAAAACAGGAGAAAATGATTAGAGAAGTGCTCAGAAGCCATTTATTTTATAGACAAAGGCAAAGAAACATACATAGTGAAGTGAATCATTATTTTGCCGTGAAGTATAATGGTCACAGTGAGACTCCCAGAAATGAGTGACGTGGTGACTTGTGATAAGTGGTCCAACCATTCTAATATAGACGGCTCTAAGGGAAAAGGAGAAAGTGTTAATATGCTGGAGAAGTGAACATATATTAACATCACTGCACTAGGTACATATGTTACATCTCAATGACAATGTAAATTTCTCTCTAAGCACTTGAACATGCTATAAAAAAGCAGATAATTCATATTCCCTATTGAGGCCTCTCGGATGCATAGTATCTAATGTGTGTATCCAATAGGCTTCACGTTTTTTTAGAAGCTGGATCCTATTGCCTCCTCTCCGAGAGGGTGGAATTTGCTCAATGATTTGGAACCTTAACTGGGACACATTATGACCAGCATTAACAAAATGGTAAGGATAGGAAGAAGGAGGTTCTTACACCGTACTGTAGATTTGTGCTTCGATATTCGGTCCCGTATGGTCTGTGAGGTCTCCCCAACATATGCTAGGCCACAAGGGCACTTGATAACATATACTACATAAGTAGAGTCGCATGTAAAATAATTCCGAATTTTAAATTCCTTACCGGAATGGGGGTGGAAAATTTTGTCCCCTTTAATGATACTATTGCACTGTACACACCTTAAGCATGGAAAAGTCCCACATTTAGGTTTTTGTAGAAACCGCTGTGTCACTGAGGGTGATTTAGATCCAAAATCTGCTTGGACCAGTGAGTCACGTAAATTTGGTGGGCGTTTGTAACATGGTAAAAATGGCTCTTGAATTCAATGACCTCTGGGTATGCCTTTGAAAGGAGGTGCCAGTTTTTACGTATGGCTCTATGAAGAATATTGGTGATCGGATGATACGTGTGTACAAACGGGATACGTGTGTCAACTTTCTTGATCGGTCTTGTGTCAGGTTCCATAGATTTTTCAAGGATAGAGACAGGATACCCTCTGGCCTTAAATTTGTGTGTCATTTCTGAGAGGCGTTGGCGTTGTACAGCCTCATCAGAGACGATACGTTTCACCCTCTGAAACTGAGATTTGGGAATGGCTTTTTTAGTAGCAGGTGGGTGGAGACTCTGGTAATGTAGTAAACTGTTTTTATCTGTGTCCTTAATGAAAAGATCAGTTGAGAGTTTACCTTCAGGGTCTTTCATGACCAAGGTGTCAAGAAAGTTAATACGCCAGAGATCATGATTCATGGTGAATTGTATCCCTGGCCAGGATGAGTTTAGCAGTTCAAAAAATCTCTGTAAGTGTTCTACTGGGCCTGACCAGATACAGAAGACATCATCAATATAGCGCTTCCATGTAATGACATGGTCGCGGAATAAAGGATGTAGATATATGATGCTCTCCTCAAAGTCGGCCATGTATGCATTTGCATATGGAGGTGCTGCGTTAGACCCCATAGCGGTCCCACGCGTTTGGAGGTAAAAATCATCCTGGAAGAGGAAGAAATTGGAAGTAAGAATAATTTTCAATAAGTCAACACACAAATCAACCTGGTCACTATCCATAGTGGTAGATGATAACAGCCGAGTTACTGACTGAATGCCCTCGTTATGGGGGATAGAGGTATACAGGTCTTTTACGTCCAGTGTAACAAGTAACGAATTTGGGGAATCAATTGGAGTTCCTTGATTAGTTTAAGAAATGCTCCTGTGTCCAAGATGTAAGACCTTGTTTGCTTAATGTGGGGAGTAAGAATTTTCTCCAAGAATATTGCTAGAGGAGACAAGATAGAATTAGTAGATGCTACAATTGGCCTCCCTGGGGGTTTTTCAAGATTTTTGTGGACTTTCGGGAGAGTGTAGAATACTGGCGTGCGGGGATTCGTATTAGTGAGGAATTCGCAAGTTTTAGGATCTAATACTTCCAGATTAGAGTATTTTTGGAGAATCGTCCTGATCCTCTGGCCAATATCAGGTGTTGGGTTTTTAGAAAGAGGCTGGTAGATGGATCTGTCACCTAATTGGCGTTTAACCTCTTCAAGGTACATGGATTTGTCCATTACAACTAGGGCACCTCCCTTGTCGGCTGGCTTCAGTATAATAGAATCATCATCCTGTAAACATTTAAAAGCCGTGCGTTCCTCAACAGTGAAATTCGATGGATAAAACAGTTTACCTTTATCAATATCACAGCGTAAAGATTGAAAAGAGTTATACACAAAATTAATAAACGTTTCAACAGCATGTGAATTCTGAGGTGGACGAAAGAAACTTTTACTGCGTAAGCCTAAGCTAAGCGCAGATAAAAGTTTAGGATTAGATGTTGTTGGTGGCTCAGAAGTATCAGGTCTAGAAGCATAATATGCTTTGAGTCTGATACGACGAAAGAATTTTTGTAAATCCATATCAAGATCAAACGTCCGACAGTGGTAGGATGGACAGAAAGAGAGACCTTTCTGTAATACCCTGTGTTCAATCTGGTTAAGAGTTCTGGAGGATATGTTTATTACCAGATTGTCCGTACCTTCGAGCGGGTGATCCGACCTTGTTCCTGTTCTCTTCTTCTGCCCCCTTCTGGTCTTCTTCTGTAGTCCCTTCCCCGACGTTGTCCTAAAAAAGGAAGAGATGTGGTGGACGACGTAGGACCATGTTCCTGGTCTGATCCAGAGGTTGAGTAGTCGGTGGATGTATGTTGGCCAAAATTCGGACCGCTGCGCTTGAGGTTGGTATGCCATCTGTAAACTTGATTTGAGCGGTAGTCCTCTGCGTCTCTGGCGAATTTATTACGTTTCCTCGTCTCAATGTCGCGTTTATGTTGATTGATGCGTTCCTGTATCTCTGATTTAAGTATACCGAGTTCCTCTGGAGTACTTGTTGCTGCCAGTTGGGATTCGATCGTTTTTACACGTTCAGAACTGGAAATAATAGCTCTCTGTAGAAATTCAACTGTCAGTGTTATTAAATCAAGGGAGCATTTTTAGGAGACAATCTTCTATATAAAAATAAGGTATGGCACTATTACCCATTCATTCTTCTTGGATACTATTTTGACTGTCTTGGTATACTCAGAGCTGACCCACCGTTTTTTCTATTGTCCGTCCTGTGACCCGTGTCTCACTTTTTTGTATATACTTTATTTATCGCAATGTTTCTTATTTTGTTTGTACATATTCTTATGCGTTTATATTATGATTACAGTAGTCACTGATGAAGGTCTTTTCTGACCGAAACGTTTGGAGATATGGAGATACTACTAATAAACCTTTTAAGTTGAGTGCTTAAGCCTTTTTTCATTATTAGTACCCGGTGTGGGAACCTAGACTTTAAAGCACCAGTTTCATTCAGGTTGTGCTCACGGTTTTCTTTCATAGTAAGTTGGGCAGACGCATCCTTTCCTCCTGTGTCACCGTCTGACCTGTCCGTTTTGGGAGGCGTCACTGTCCCAATGTCTGCCACCCCAACAGTAGAGAGGCCTCCCTCCTGCTGTAGAGGAACTCCCCTGTCCCACAAGCCAGAGAACAGTTTAGAGTCCCGACCTATGACCACGACAGATTAGGGACTATAGCGACATCCTGTCCTGCAATGT
Source organism: Oophaga sylvatica (assembly GCA_033576555.1). Lineage (NCBI taxonomy): Eukaryota > Metazoa > Chordata > Amphibia > Anura > Dendrobatidae > Oophaga > Oophaga sylvatica. The sequence goes on from JARQOD010000502.1 coordinate 48,266, forward strand.
CCTAGCCTGTCTCAAAGATTACCCTGGCCACTGGATAATCCTTAGTGTCCCCATGGATGCAGGTGACCCCGACCTTTCTTCCAAATATTTGAAACCCCTCAGGTGCAACCCTCACTAGAGTCACCGGACTCCACGAGTCGACCAGACCCACCACGTCTTCATTGTTTATCTGCAGAGCAGACCCCCGTAGTAGTGTGCCGGGTGGATAGTTCATAAGGCAGACTGGACACAGATAACATATTTGCCCCGGGCAACAGTTTGTCTGCACCTCCCCTTTAACGTTGGGATACTCCACCCCCTTTTTGCCAACCATCCCCTTTTGGGTTGCCGCCCCCTTTTGGGACTCCGCCCCCTTTTGGGTCATCATCCCCTTTTGGGTTGCCACCCCCTTTTGGGACTCCACCCCTTTTTAGGGACACTACCCCTCCTTGGGTTATACACCGTGGACTCCCCCACGGCTTTCTTAGGCACCAGTCCCACAGTACAGTTTTATGTCTTTTGGGTTTGTACTGACCCTTTAAGAGTTTGTGTGACCTGGTTCACACTGTCCTCCTTTGACACCACACCAGCTCCTGCTGGTACTGCCACTGCCTTGCAGCCACAAACCACCGGCACCTCCAGATGCCGCTCACAAGCTGCTGTGGCTGTTACTGCAGCTCCTGCAGAACCTCTTGCTGTAGCAGTCATGGTAGCTCCTGCTACCACAAGTCTCTGCACGGCTCCGCACCGTTGACTTCGTGGACCCGCCAATCCACAGCCAGCCGCTTGTCCCCTTCGTAACCCCGCCAAGTTACAGCCAGACGTCTTCAGCCCCGCCGAGCCACAGCAAGTTTAAAAAGAAAAAAAATGCATGGACTTGCTACTCCACAGAAAAAAAAAAATGTATTCATGCTCCCTGGGCCGCTGCCAGCATTCCATCCACCAATTGTGAGATCCCCACCGTGTGGGGAGGGTCACTCGCTTAGTTGGTCATAGAGGCAAACTCTGGCACGCTCAGGGTTAAAATAACAGTTCATCTGGTTTATTCTTCACCATTGTACAGCATTCATTATACAAACGAAGTCTTTATGACCTGGTCATTCTCAACACGGACCCTGTCCGTTACCTGCTGGTGTCTCAGGTTCTCAGACACCTCTTCCGCTCAGAGACATCCTACAGAAAACAGTCTTTATGACCCCGGTCATTATCAACACAGACCCTGTCCGTTACCTGCTGGTGTCTCAGGTTCTCAGACACCTCTCCACCTCAGAGGTATCTAATCCACATCGCTCACAGACCCCGATCCGTCTCTCTCTCACGGCATTCAAGACCGTTTGTCCTTCTCTGGCTCAGACTTGCCAGGACTGCTTCCCCGTCGCTGCGACGTCCCGCCTGGACGTCCGGGACCTCTGTCCAGCCTGACAGAGTCCCAACACTCCACACAGACTCAGTCTGAACACATCAGACTATCCACAGTCTCAGATAGACTCTCCAAGACAGACTCACTCACACCATGTGCCAAACACTCCCTTTCATACCTGTAGCCACTCCCCCAGCTAAGGTATGGAGCACATGATCTGGTCACATGTTCCTGACCTCATCACAGGTCCTTCACAAACACTCACATAAATCAATGAGCGGTGTATGTGTGGTTAGCCAGTCCCACCCAGCTCACAAGCTAACCCTGTAGGTCACCCTTAACAATAACTAGAACTCTTATGGGACTACAAGTCCCAGAACAATATTCCTGACCTACAGCGCAGAGGAGCTCTGCGACACATATCTTCCATTTATAACCATGCTGGGGATTATTTTACCAGCCACAATATGCCTCAATGCATATCCCGAGGAGCATACACAGCGCCCCTAGCTGTATCATGGGTTATTACACCACAATATATATATATATATATATATATATATATATCTGTATTCTATGTGTATATATCTATTCTTTCTATTCTTTATTAAACCTGTCAGTGTGATTTTACAGTATAGCAGCGGATGAATTGTCGGCTTTTCTAAAGGACACAGGTGCATATTTCTCGCAAGTCACACTGATGGTCGGTGTGTACTGTAATCCGATGTTTTCTCGCCCCATAGACTTGTATTGGTGAGTCTCGGGCATAATACGGTGCAAATCGCAGCATGCTGCGATTTCACTCGCAGGTATAAAACGGACGAGAAAAAAAATCGGATGATGGGAGCTGCCCCATAGATTAACATTGGTCTGAGTGCAATGCGATTTTTTCTCGCATTGCACTCGTCCGTATTTCTCGCTAGTGTGACTCCGGCCTTAAACAGACAAGGTAGTGTTAGAACATATGTAAGCTATATGTGGTATTTTCCTGATGAAGGGGTGGTATACACCCTGAAACACGTTGATTAAACCACTTCTGAACTTT